>RJWH01003068.1:0-180238 GCA_004363575.1 Solenodon paradoxus
TAGCTCAGGTAGCTGAGCTAAATTTATTAATTATACTAACTAAACTCTGAAGTTATCAAACAAGCACAAAAATCCTAAAAACTTAATAAATTCAACCAGTAGGAAGTTTATTTTACACATTTTGAACCAACTAAGTACGGCAAACAACTTGACACTTCAATTCATATGACACAACTAAGCATGTAATAAAATTTTAAATCTATCGCTGTGGCATAAGTCACAACATTCCGGACACCAGCACAGACCTCAGATAAAAGGAACACCCATGGATACATGCTTATGGTTTAAGAGATTAGGGTACACCCCAAATCAGATCTAAATTCAAGCTTGGATTATTCTAATTACTTCCATGAAATGTTAAGAAGGCACTTAACCTCTGCATCTGTTTCCTTTCCAAGAGATAACATCTGAACTCCCTCTCAATATGGATGCTGAAATCCAACGGCTGCATGAAGCTATAAAAAATAAGGAACCATGCATGTTTTTATTAATTTCTACATGTATGGTTGTATGGCTACATTATGCCAAGCCAAGTGAGGTCAAATAAAATTTTAAAAAAAAATTTGAATAAAGTGATTTTAAGTTTCTGCTGAAGATTTATGAAGATTATTAAAAACAAATGATTCAGGCACGCCTTGGGGGTCTAGCGGTTGGTCCTCAGAGCCACGTCCATATACATCCCAAGGAACCAGCTTCAAGACCCAGGGTCAAGGGGAACTACCAAGATGATGAACAACTAAATAAAAATAAACGCTTTCCCTCTCTCTTTACCTGCCTGCTTGCTTGCCTTCATTGCCTACGCCTTCCCTTTACAAATATAGAGAAGTGAATAAATGATTCAACTACAAAGTATTAACTATTACTCACTCGCCAACTGATAACAAGTTCTGTTTCTCATCCTTTTTTATTCGTGGGCGACCTGGTTTCATCTTCAAAGGTGAAGTTGGAGTCTTCTGAGCAGCAGGCTGAATGAAATGTGCAAACAGCTCTGTCTGCTTTAATAAATATTCAAATCTGTTTGCTCGATCAGTTTGCTACAAAAATTTAAAGATATATTTTATCAGTATATCAATATAATTTCAGAAATCAAAACTTCAACCAACATGCCTACACACAGCAACTCAGCAATAAAAAGGAACAAACTGATACATGCAATACAGATGAGCTTAAGAAGTATTCTAAGTGAAAAACAAACACAGACTATAGTCTATATGAATCCACTTACATGAAATTCTAACTAGTGACAGAAAGCAGATCTCAAGCGGCAAGGGTTAGAGGGCAGATGATAAAACTGGTCTACATCATGAGTGGTGGTGGGAAATGACTCCATGTAGTTGCTCAGACTTAACTGAATTACAAACTTACAACTGTTGTGTGTAAATTATACTTCAATATAGTTGACCAAAAGAAAAAAAATCAAAAAATTAAGACATTCACAGATGAGAAAAATGCATTGGTCATCCAACAGTCTTTAATAAATTTTAAAAAGGTATCAGACTTGAAAAACATCTATTAGGTTTATGACATATTCATTGATACAGTGCAGCTCTCAACACTGTCTGTTTTGCATATCTAATATCTACCACTCTGAATGACCCATTTCATCACACCGAGAGAATGGAAGAATTGAAGACAAATAAGATCCTTGGCATCCTAGAACCTTTATGCAACAGATTATTTCTGATATTTAAAAATGACAGGAGTTCTATAAACAGAGAAATCAGTTATTCAACATCTGTTAAGTGTTTAAAAAGTCAGTTTTAAAATGACTTACAAAAAGTCATTTTACCTAGCAAAACAAATACCAGAGGTATCCAAATATCAACTGAATTTCTTAAAGGAATATATAGCTTTTTTTTAAATCACACCAATATACAAACTGAAAACCAATTTGCTATCAGGAAAGCATGGTTGATAGTACTTCATTGGATCACAAATGTGACATCAAACCCACACAATTAACAGGTTGTCACCTGCTCCTTCCTGGTAAAATCCTATAGATAACAAGCTGCACCCTCTGTTTTGAAGAGTACAGCAGTTTTAAAGTACTGAACTAAGATATATGTGTATTTTGCACAATCACATCTCTTAGTTCATTGATAGTAAGAGAAAACCTTGGAACTAGATGTTGAGACTGAAAGCCCAAGAAAGTAAAAATCATAAAGATAAAGATTTAAAAAAAAAAAAAAAAATCAATGAACTAGGGTGATGGGGAAAAGAAAAGAGAAACAACTGAGGTTAAACTTGCAAGGCTTAAAATTACGAGGCAATGGCACAGACAGCTTGCAATAACAGAGGAACTTTCATTCACTGAGATAACACTAAGTAGGTGTGAGAGGTACAAGAGGACTCATAAGGCAAATGAGTAAATGAAAATACTGTTGGAGGCGTCTGGGCTATACATAAATATTAAGAGGTCAATTTTAAAGATGTACAACATAGTGACTAGTGCAAAATAAATAAAGAGTCAATGAAAACCAGTAAGAATCAAACTGTCCAAAAAGAAATGCTCAGAATTTAATGGAGAAAGAAACAGTCAAGTAAATAGGCTATCATTATGGGGGGGAAAAGGTTTCTTAAGACAATTAAAAATTTTTAGGAGTGATCAACAACGGCAAAACAAATGAGGACACAGAGAATGAGATTAAAATTAAGCCAAAGAACTGGCAATTAGATATAATAGTGCAGTGTTAATGGCAAAATCTAAGTTGTGAAGTACTAAAGGAATGAATGGGAAAAGTCGAGCTGGCAAATATTTGAGAACAAAGGAAAATGCAACAATCACAGATATACACACACATATATAATACAAGAAAGCATATAATCAAATCATTTATACTTTACAAAGTGTATTATTATGCAAGTTATGTATGTATAAATATGAGTGGTAATAAAGTACGTATTTTAGGATTTTGAAGCTATTCAAGAGATTCAGTAACATCTGCTGATTTTGAAGAGCGTCTAAGAACAAGAACAAAGTACATTTCAAAAAATATTTGTTAAAATCACCATGTCAAATATTCTGGCTGCTGAAGAATATTAAGACACTGTTCCCATTCTTAAAGAGCGTAGTGTGCTGTGTAGTATAGTTATTCATTTTAGCTTTTAAAGATTTTAGTACAATTAAATGAGCTTATGTCATACAAAAACTTAGAAAAGGCCCTGGTACAGATAAGTATTCACTGTTAAGTCATTACTATTAAGTCTGAATTTAATCATAAAACTCTGTGTAAGTACTTATTAAGTCATGGTTTAAAAAGTTTCCTAGAAAACATGAAACTTGAGCCGGGTCTCAAAGGATTCAAAAATAACATCAAGCTCTCTTTGGAAAGATCCCATCCACATTCTAAGAATACTATGTAACCAGAAGACTATAATACTAGACTGAAGCAGCAAAGAGACACTTTGAATACTCTTAATTCACTAAAGGGGATCTTTACATAATTCATCTAATTACTTACTATGTGAAATCACCTATTACCTACATTTGCTTTACATGGGCAAATGTGATATGAGCTATCGTATCCCAGATTCAACATATTTCAACTGGATATCTGTGCTTTGATCATAAAAATGCATATATTTAAGTTTGATATGTTTATGAACCTAATAAAAACCTTGTTATTATAGGCTAGTTTAGAACATACCATTTTTTCTTCATAAGTAGGATCTGGCTCTTGGATTTCTTTTTGCTTTCCGGGAGATGCATCATCAAACACTTCCTGGGAAGGAAAAATCATCAAGTTTTCTTTAAGAATAGTCAACATACCATTATTAGGTTTATTTCTGCCCAAAGTGTCTAAGCAATATATTTCAGCTTCCTTAAATGACTGTCATCTAAACTGACAGGAAACCTAGATAAAATGAAATGCTGTGAGGATAACAAGTTATTCTATCCAAATATGCAAACAGCACGGCTAATGCCAAGATTATCTCCATGAGTCCAGAACAAAATCACTTTCAGCTCATCTTTTTCTAATCAATAAAAATTATGAAACCAAACAGTGCAAAATATGAAAAAAGTTTTTAATCATAAAATGTATATATTTGTAGAACGGTATGAAGTACCTACTGTGCTCCCACACAAATGTATACCTGGAATAGGATTATTAGTCACTCTGGTTTCCATCTTTTGAATTATTACAAAATATTTATCAGGCAACCTAACCTGAGTAATCTTTAATTACAATCTGATTCCTAAATTGGGATTTAATGTGCTTATCATACAAATGTATTCACTGTCGCATTAAAAATGCCACAAACAAAAATGTGCTACAACTTCTACACTGTAAATTCTACTGATCCATTAAGACGAAATGCAGGTAAAAGTATAATTAATGATGTACAATCTGTGCCTGGCAATACAATACACACTGTAATAAAGCTGTGATTTAAAAGTTGGGGGCAGGGACAGGCACAGTACTAGAGTCAGAGGTGAAATGACCTGAATTCAAGTTTAACTTCATTGCTAAGATCTTTAGTTTATCTGTGTGCAATCTTGTGGAGACAATCCTCTAGTCCTCACAACTAGAAATGACAAAGCCACCTACCTAGCCTACTTCACACAGCGCTCAGCGCTGAGGGAATGCCGGGAGGTTAAATGGACGCTGAGAAAACGAAATGTGCTGGGGCAACAGCAGTCATTACTGCTTTTCAAGCGCCTCCTGGCACAGTGCGCTCACCTAGCAGACTGGAATTGGCATATAGTGTACCTATCAATCTATCAACAGTGAGAAATGAACGCAGACTTCATATTGTCAAAAACATAAATAAAAAACACAATTGCGCCCTTGAGCTGTCTGTGCGCCAGCAAAAAAGAAATGACTGAAAACTAGCCAGCGTTTCCAGGCGGTTAGCTTTGTCTGAAAGAATTCATGAATGCAAGCTCTCGTTTATTTTCTGATTTTGCAAACACCTTAAATTCTACTTTCAAACAAGAAAAAGCATTTAAAAATCTTTTTTCAGAAACTGTCCAGTATTTTGTGTAGGTGTACTCAAGCCTAGCTTTTACCAGTGAATCTCAATGATTTCTGGATTCAGCTAAGAAAAAAGAACAGATCGAGGATGAATTTATTTTTCAAAGACCCTCCCCACCGCGCCCAGAAAAAAAAAAAAAAAAAACGAAACCCAGTCAGTGAAAAGGTTGATAAAAGATAAAATTACCCAGAAGGCTATACTGAGAAGGTAAAAACTAAGTCCTCTAATGAATAAAATTATCAAACACCTTTTATATAAGAACATTACAGGACAAGATGTATGGGGAGAAGAGTCCGTTTTCAGAGTCACACGTGGGTTCCGGCAAATTCTACTTACCAGAAAACTCAATTTCCTCATTTGGCTAAAACATCATTAACTTCATATGGTACTTATTACCATTCCAATTTTCATATTTAAGTTTTAATTCTACTTTAATTTTAAAATAACAATTGAAAGTCAAATTATTTCGTTTAGGCTTTAAATTACTTCTGATATTTAAATAAGGTCTCTGGTGAGATATTATTCCAAAATTTGAATGGCAGTCTCTTTCTGAGAAACTGATGAAAACCACGAATATCACTTTGCAGAGAACTGTACATTTACACATAATTGCCCTCAGTGTCACAGGTTTCAAACCCTTAAGTCGCAGCATAGGAATCCAAGCTAAATATTCTAGTAATCTAAAAGAGCCATCTGAAGAAGAAAAAACAAAATCTGGCAGCACGACATTTTCATATGAACAAATCTCCCATCACTGAAAGCTACAGATAGCCCGTTTCACTAAAACCTCCCCTCCCCACTGAAAGTTCTTTAAAAGACGAATTCACATGACTGCATCCCCCACCCTGGATTAGACCGCTGGTGCCCAAATTAAACGAATTTCCAAGTGCTTCAAATGGTACACGGATCTACCATTTATTTCCTGAGTGTGCTCATTCTGCACCACGGCTCATTACCGTCATTCGGTCTATCTAAAAGGATGCAAAAGTCCCACAAATTTTCCGGCCGTGACTCTAAAAATCCCTCAAAACAGACGGCAGGCCCAGAAGAAAATCTGGAAGGAGCAAGCAATCACTTTGTTCCCAGACATCGCAAAGCCTTGGAGCACACCCAAGAGACCCGCCTGGCAGGTCCCCCAACTTCCCACCCCCGCAGTACTGTCACCATCCCATCCCCTGGCCAACCCACGTCCAGAAGGCAGGCTTCTCGGCGAGCGGCACCAAATTAAAGCAAGAAAGCCAGGCCCCCGAAGAGGAACTGCGCGGAGCTGAAAGCCGGCGTAGTTCCCGCATTCATTCATCCACCCACCCACCCAATTAGAGGGGCTCGCACAGCTGCCGCGGCCCAGGTCGCCATCCTCCCCGGGGAACAGCGCGGGGAGGGGCCCCTCCGCCTCCCCCGGAGCAGCTGCGCCCCGCTCAACCCATGGCGCACTCGGCCCACCAGCTCTCGCCATTGTTTCTTCCAGCACAGACACCTCCCCCGCAAGGACCGAGACGAAGAAAGGAGGCCCGGGACCCCGGAGGCGTGCTTTTAAAGGCCGTCCCTCACCGCGCCCGCCCCTCCCTCCAAAGGGGCACCTCCCCCGCCCGCCCCCCGAGTTCCGCCGCCACAGAAGCCCAGCTTCGAAGCTCAAGTGCGCCCGTTTCACGCAGCGGAGAGGTCGCGCTCGGCCGCAGCGATCAGAACAGCTGTTTAGTAAGAGCGTTGGAGGAGGAGGCAGGGTTCGCTGCAGGGACGAGTCACGAAACTCAAGTGCCGGCCAGGCTTGGGGGTTAACGCACAGGGCGCCGCGAACGAGGGCAGCGCCGCGGGGCGCGGGGCCGGGGGCTGAGGTGGGCGCTCGGGGTGAGTGAGGGGCTCGGCGTCCGATCGCTGAAGCCCAGCGGCGGGACCCGCGCCGCCTCCCGCTGCGCCCGCGCCGCCCTCACCTCCATCTCCGAGTCCGCGGGGCCGGCGCCGGTCGCGCCGGGAGCCGCCAGGGCCACGACGCCCTCGGGGCCGCCTTTGTTGCTGCAGTTGCTCCCGCTGCCGGCGGCCGAGGCTGCGGGCTTGGAAGGCGCGCTCTCGGGAGGCGGGGGTGGCGGAGGCTCGGCCGCGGACGACATGATGTTCCGTCTGCGTCACCCGCTGCTGCCAGAGGCAGGCCCGGCGGGACTGAGGAGGCCCGGGTCTGGGCGGCGACGTCGCCAGGCGCCGATGCAGGAGCGAGAGGACCACCCGTCTGCCCTCCACGCCGCGCCTGGGCCCTCCACGCCGCGCCTGGGCCCAGCAGCCGCCCGCGCCGCGTCCTCTTCCGCCGGGCTCCGTTCGGCCGGCGCTCACCGCACGCACGGCGGGAACGCGTCGACGAGGGGGCGGGGCCACGGGTCACCGAGGTCAGGGGAGGCGGGCTGACTTACGGGAGGGCGGAGGACCGGGGGAAGGGGAAAGGAGAGCGAAAGAGAGCTCGAGGTGGGGAACTGGCTTCGCGGCCTCCGCTTCTTCCTCGGGCAGAGCGCATCGATCTCGCCAGCCACCAGCACGACCACTAGCCACAGTCTTTCAACCCTCGCGAGACTGATAGTTGGCTCATTGACGGGGCTCCGAGAGCGCGTGCGCACCTGGCTCCTCCCCTTAGTCACGCCCCCTCCGGGTCCCCCGCAGCCCCGGGTGCGAGGAGTGGGCGGGGCCTTGGAGGAGCTTTGGTGCGTCAGTTCCCAGTCCCTGCGCGAGCGCCGCGGTCCCTTCACTCTTAACGGCTCGCTGTCCTGGGCCTCTGTCTTCTCGGTCTGACCTGGGGCGGCGCTCCCTGAGAAGTCGCCCAGGTATTGCACCGCTTACCAAAATGTGGAGGCGCTGCGGGCCTTAGCACTGCTGCAGCCTCGGCTTGCGGGTGGGATGCCGCTGCTGATGACGTTCCCTTTAATCCAAGTGACATCTCACCTTTTTATTGCTGTCCCAGCAGCTGTGCCCGTTAGTGCGATTTTTCTGGTTGATTTTCACATATTAATAGCTGTATCAGTCATTGCTAAATACTCTGCACTTCCCTTAGGAGCAGATGGTATTTCCTCTGTATAGCTGCCTGCCTATCTACCTATCTGCATAAAGAAGCAAATTACGTGCTACGTGCATCATACTTGCATGCTGCCATGTGGAAAACATGGTTATCAATAGAGAGGCAAGGACTTGTAGCTTTTCCTCATGCTCCCAGAATTTATAATGTACCTTCTTCTTAAGGTGCTAAGTAATATAGTTGGTTATTCTACACACTGCCTTGGCCAATTCCAGCACTGCCCAAGGGCCTTCTGATAAACTGCTATCTGCCCTGCTCAGTCCTCCTCTATGTATGCAGATGCCCAGTGTTCTGTCAATGGATCAAACAAAAGAAGATATACTTTTAGAGCTAAGGTTTGAGCTAACTGGTGGATTGTGTTGAATTTCAAACATGAGGAATCTCTTTTAAAGTGCCTGTAAACTTTTTAACTAAGAGAATGGTATTCTTTCATTGAGATCTGGAAAAATGTCACCAGTTCACTAGAAATGTTATTTCTGAAGCTATATGAAGCCTTCTAAATATACATAGAAAGGTATCTTCAATGATGTTAATCAAGTCTTCGGATATAATTGCAAAAAAGCTAGAGACCAACCTTGACAGCATGATACACCCACAAAATTATTAACCTTTAATAACCAATATAGAAGAATGTTGATTACATATAGTGTTAACTGAAAAAGAATTCACAGCTCAAGAATACAGATAAAATTTTAGAAGGATATTCATGAAAAGTAGTGCAAGTGATTGTTACTGGTGCGTTTCCTGACTCTTTTTAGTTTGTATTTTTTATTTTGACCTTCACAGAAAGGAGTTCAGTTTTTATCAAGCACAGAGCAGGAGTGTTTGCCTCCCTTCTCTGCCTACTCACTGTAGCTTGTGAAAGCCTTGGAAAATGAGTCTGGTTACTACAGAACAATAAAGCAGTACAGTACTGAGTTTGTGAGCATCTGACAATGAGGATTTCTAATACTGGATAGTGATGATCACATCTGTTTATCTTTTTCTGAATTCTCCTACATACATGCCATGTAAGGTAATTTCAAGCAAAGAAAAACATTAACTAAGCTCTTAATAAATGCAATATGGTGTAAGTAAATACATTCCTACATATTTGATCACCAACTCACGTAAGTAGGTGAGTTTATACCTGCCGAGTATATGTATGTATCGATGTAGTCATTTAGAGTTGCTTTTTTCTTTTCTTTTTTTGTTAAAGGAAGGGTGCAGGCAAGAATGAAGGTGAATAGACAGGCAGGCAGAAAGAGAAAGGAGGAAGAAGCGTTTCATTTATTTATATTTAGTTGTACATCTTGGCTGTTCTCCCCCAGTCCTAGGTCATGAACAGGGTCCTTGGAATGTGCGTGAACTGCGCTTGGCTGGAGGAGGCGAACCCAACTGCTGCTCCACCAGGGAGCACTCAAATAACTTATTTCACAGAAACCTAGAGGGTGGAAATTGTGAACTATGTGTCATACACTGGCATTTCAGAATACTAACAAAGCCCTTGAAGACACATAATACAAATTTCTACACCCACACATATCCTTAGTAAGATTTTTCAAAGTGGCAAAAGAAGGACATTCACTAGCAGACCCAAAGAATAGCCACTTTGAAGCTTTGAAAACACAAATGTAAAGCTTATAAACTGGAATGTGAGCTTAGTAATCAGTATTTCAGTATCCTATCTTAAAAATAATTTGGACATCCAGTGACTATCTGGGAATTAATACAAGACCAAGGTTTAAAGTTACCTAAAGCAAGCATACTATAAAATGTAACCACTACTGAAAATCAGAATAATTATTCAATTTGGCTAAACACAACTTCAGATTTTTTGTTATAAACACTAAGTAGAAGTAATCCTAGTTTAATTGATCAATAAATTAGTATAAATTTAGGAAAAACTTTCCCAACTAGACTAAAACCCTATACTTTGCACTGACAGAGCTGAGACAACATAGCTTGTTTTATTATACCAAAAATATTTGAAACCAGTTTGGATTTAGTGAAAAATCTCTCACAGCTGATCCTGTTTTGGTATCTGATTCTATAATAAAAATGCAAAGTAGCACAATCTCAACTTCCATCTTTGGGTTCTGCTTTAGAATCAAAGTATAGAAAGTATACTAGTTTTATAAAGGAAATTATAGCCTTCTAAATAAGTGCTTCCCAGTGAGTTTAACTATAAATCCAGAGATAAAATTCAGCTCGCTTTTTCTACTTGCTTCTCCTGTAAACTTGCTGTGTGATTCTGACCAAAGGGCTCTCTCCTCTCCACGAATTCTTTTCTGGACGGACCCAGTGTCTCATCCATGTGTCTCTTTCACCCTCATTCGCATCAGCAAGCAGGCTTGAGACAAAGTTTGCAGTCTTAAAAATACTATCCTCAAGGTCCCTGTTCTGTTTTTTTCTGATTTTGTTACAAAATAGTAAGTAGAACTTTCCTTTGGCTTCCATCCTTCTCTTGTGTCTGAATGTGAGACTTACAAAATCCCCACATCTTTCTTTACCTAGGCCCTGAAGTCGCCTCTCTTCTTAGGGCAGACCCAAAGTTGTGCTATTAAGAATGCAACTCAGTAGGTCTTCCGGCTTTCCCCCTATCCCTCTGGGGCATTTACATGGGCACAAGGTTAAGTTCAACACTGGGAGTGAAGCGGGGACGGTATAGCTTGGAATCTACAGGGCAGTATGCAAATGTGTCAGTGAAAAACTAACCTGCAGAACTTGGGACATCTAAGAGTAAGGACCGCAAAGATGGGGGAATCTCACCTTAGGGATCTGCATCTAGGACACACCCCTAGATTCTCACGTCATTTTTCTCCAGGTAACTTGGACATGCCCAAATCCCCTAACTCTCATGTATATACAGAATCCATCTTGCCTGTGTGAGAGAGGCAGACAGAAAAGCTTTATGGCCACAAAGTCAACACCCAGATGGACCTGCACCAGCAAACCTTACTCCCTCATTTCCTTCATTTATTTATTTACCTTCCTGCAATATGTCCTCCTTGCAGCAACTCTAACTGGTATGGTTTTTCAGTAACCACAATCTCACCTCTTACAAAGTGGAAGGCAAAATATCAAGCAGGTTAGGAAATGACCCTTAACTTGTGTGTTTGAAACGAATAAAGGACATTAATTCAATCTCCTCCCAGGAGGATGGCAGGTGGGGCTGAACATTCCAAGTGCCTAATCATGGCTTGGCCTCCAGTCTGCATGTAAACTAACCAGAAGCCCACCTAGTAGTCCTTCACTAGCACAAAGCACACCTCTTATCATCCAGGGAATTCTGAGGAATTCAGAGTTCTTTGTCAGGAATATTAGAACAATAGATGCTAGGAAATGACTAGGGTTTTAAAAGGAGCTCTGTATTATTAATGGTGGAGACCAAAATATACATTTCTGATTATGTCACAGAGATGATGAAATCTTCCTAGGTAACAGTAAAGTAATTTGAAAACCAAACAATGGTAGACTCTGGTTGAAAATTATTCATCTTAGTAAGAACTCTCTCTTTTCACAGGATAGTTTGGATTGGAATTTTCCAGAAACATATTGTAGCTACATTCTTCCTAATAGTGGGAGAACAAGTCAGAAAACTTGATCTTTGTTACTTATTTTACTAGGGGATTGTGTATTTTATCTGTAGTGTAAACGCCTTGGAAACAGGAAAGAACTGAAGAGTAAGAATGGACATAAAAATTGTTAGATTTGATATTCTTGGTTAACCTGAAGTGAAATGAACAGTGTAGAATATTCAAAAATCGACAGAAAATCAAACTTCTTTGCAGCGCAGCTGAGATGGCACCATGTAGCATTGCCATGTATATAATGTAGGCTATGCGGTTTTTGACAAGGCCCTGTCAAACATTCAGAGAATTATTTGGTAAATGTTGGAGTGAGATGATGAGACTTTTCTTTACATCACACAAATCACACCAGCAATCAGTAATACTAGGTATACATTTATGCATAGAACAAACATTGACATGAAATAAAATAACCCACTATATAGGGAGTGAACCAAAAACAACTGAAATTATAGCAACTGCGATTCATCACATCATTTTGAATAGAGGATGTCAGATCACACATTACCCAATTATTTTTCAATTGATGTCTTAGTGCAAATAGTGAAATCATTAAAAATCACCATTAGATTTGTGGATATTAAAATGCAAATATTTGCATATGAATAGTTTGAAGGATTTGGCCCAGTAGAAGACATGACTCAAGAAGATTTTATACATTTTTAGTAGATTGTTTATAACTAAATTTGAATCTTTTCAAAGGTAAGCTGAGAATTCAAGGGTGTGACAATGCCATACAGCTATGGCAAATGTAACACATTAGAAGAGCCTCAAAAACACAATTTTATTTTAAAGAAAGGAAGGAAGAAGCATTTTTAACAAAGGAAGTGAAGGAAGAAGCATCTTTATTTGTTTTTATTTTTATTCCCCCCACCCCTCCCACAGGGGACTGGGTCATGGGCTCGGGTCCTGGGTCTTTACACGGTCTCCACACCAGGGTCCCAGCCACCTGTCACTGAATGTGCCCTGCTGGCTCAAATGCTAAGTCAGAGGCTGAGGTATAGACCAAGTAGAAAGCCCAAGGACTCATTTCCAGACCCGGGCTGGGAGAAACAACCAAAAAAATTTTTTTTGAAAGTGTTTCCTTCATTCCTTAAAAATATTTCTAAACAGCTACAGAAAAGAAAACAATACTTTTTAGGGCATTATATTCCTTGTTCTCTTTACTCCTTAAACTTGGCAATGTATGAAGCAATAGAAGAGTGTCTTTTGACACATTGAGTTTCTTTATATCACCCAATAATTTTACAACTCCCTTTTGGTTTTAACACATCCTGAAATCTATCAAAAGACGTTTACGAAACACAAACTTGAAACCATTGTCATCACTAGAAGAAAGTTGAGATGATCCCACAAGGTCACTAAAAACTGAATTTTAATATACAATCCTTTTGTAGATATTTTTGACAGTTTTAGTAAAGGTGGAGATTCTAGAACTTAAGCTTTAGGCAGATGTTGAAAATCTCTGCTTTCATGCATTTTCCTTGGATTAATTTGACAATATTTTAGGTCAAAACAATGTTATACTCTAAATGATAACAGCATGAGGCTGAATGCAAAGAATGCCCTGGAAAACATCAGAGGAAAAAGAAATTCTATAAAGATAAATAAAGTAATGGCATTACAAAAGCATGTGCTCCTCAGCTCACTTGGGTCGCTCCTTACACACTAGTGGGAATGGTGCAGATGTCTAGTGGTAAAGAGATTCAGGTCTGCAGACGAAAACTTGCTGGAGATGTTTTTCACAGCAATGTGCATAAATAGATAATACTACCAATTATACACTTTAAAAATGGTGGCAATGGCAAGGTTTATGTTGTGCATTTTCAAAAATGCAGATGCTACCTCAACATAATAAAGACCATGTACAACAAAGCCACAGCCAACATCATAGTCAATGGCAAAAACTTGAAAGCATTTTCTCTAAGATCAGGAACAAGGCAAGGCTGTCCACTCTCACCACCGCTATTTAACATAAGGTGGAAAGGAATTGACGTGAACGAGTTGACTTTTATTCTGAAGGTTATAGGACATTATGTCTCAAGGACATTAGACAAGTGAGTGCTGGGATCGGAAGTGGAATTGAGAAAAATCCATTTGACAGAGGGAAGGTGAGTAGAGACGGTGGGTCCAGGAAGACAGGAGACGCTGTGTGGAGAACTGCCTAGAGATCAGAGAGCAAGATCCAGGTGAGAAAAGATGCAGGAGAACACTGAGGCAGTAGCAGTAGAAAAGAGAAGAGAAAGGAGTTGAGGAAGAGAGGAAAATTTATTATCTGAGCAGGGGTAAAGAAAGAGAATTCTTCTATTCTTAGCTAAACCACCCACGTGAAAAATCAAGTCCACACAAGGGCACAAAAAATTATTTATGCTCAAAACATACTACAAAGCATTGCCAAACATGAATGTGCCACTGTTGTACTTCTTCTTGAGTTCATTCCCTGTCTCTTCCACCCCCGATCACCCCGTCTGTCTGACCTCTGTGTGTGTTGCCTGGCCCCCTCTCCACATCTTCTCCATCTTCTTGTTGCTCCAGCTTTCTCCAGCTACAAAGACAGGGAGTTGAAGTAGACTTGAAGCGCGCACTCTTTAAAAGCTTTTAGGAAGGAGAAGTCAGACAATATATCTAAATTTCGCAGGACATCATCAGAAGAAATTCAGTCTATCATATCCAACATGGAACCTGGTTGTAAATATTAATAGTCACAGGAATTGAGTAAATTCTGCCAATCGTTCATTTGGCGAATTGACTAAGGGTGGAAGTTGGTGTTGATGGCTGAAGCCAGTGGAGGAAAAAGACATTGAGGTTCAAGGAACTACATATAGCTTAGGAGAATCTTAAAGTCACCCAGAATGTGGAAAGGAATAGAAAGAAAGATAGAAAGCCATGAGGGTGCCAGTGGGAGTGACCATTGAGTGGAGGGGGTTCCCAGGAGTTAACTGGGGTAGGTGGGTGTCTTAAGCTTCTTCATTGCTAGGGTTTGGGGAGGAGGAAAAACTTGTTTGAAGCAGTACTGGAGAGTTAGAAGAACTGGATAGGATTTCCTGTTATATCCCAGGGACTGTTCCCAGGACCTGGGATATGACAGGAAATAATTCTACATGAAAGAATTGAAGAATTGGTATCCCCAGTGGAGTCCACATTCCATCAAGGCAAATTGAGCATGAAGTCAAGAGGGATCTCTTTGCAAAGAACCAGAGGAAAGGCTTGGGGAAGGGGAAGAGGTAGGAGACTGTGGAAGCTGATGGGATGACCATTTTGGGGATGAAGAACTGGGGATGACAGGTGATAGGATATCAGGTGAAGGTTGGGGTGATGGGGATGTGAGGAGACCTCTGTTGTGGTGATTGATTAGAGTGAGGGAGGCAATGGCCTAAGTGAAATCCAGAGGAAAACAATGCTTTTTTCCTATGGTAAGCCTTTGAGTGGTCATTTCAGCTGAGAAGCTTCCATCTTTGCAACTCGAAAAGGAGGACAATTGAATGTAACAGTATTATTCACAGTAACTAAGGAGTGGGAACAATCCAAGTGCCCATCAAGTGATGAATGGATAACTAAAATGTGTGTTCCAACAATGGAATATTATTAGTCAGCTATAAAAGGAGAGAAGTAGATGCAACGATATGGATTAAGCTAAATGAAAGAAAAATTCACAAAGATCACATCACAGTGCATTTTATATAATGGCATTTATATTAAATATGTAAAAAGATCAGTCTAGATATATAAAAAGAGAAAAGAATAGATTAGGTGATATAGACAATAGTGGTCATCTAGGGCTAGGAGTTGGGTTGGAGAAATGGGTAATGATTGTTTAAGGGGACAGGGATTCTTTTTGAGGTGACGAAAATGTTCTAAGAGAAATTGTGATGATAGTTGTAAAACTCTGAATATACTGAAAAAAACCATTGAGTTGTAGACTTTATATGAGTGCATTGTATGGTATATGAATTCTATCTCTATATAAAAGGAGGTAACTCCTAACCCAACCAAACACGGATGTGGGAATTGTTTGAAGACCAAATATGCATGAGATCACGAAGACAAGTGAGGGACCCTTTCTTTTATGGCTTAAAGAAGAGGAATGACATTGGGGGGCTGGTCAGAACTAAGAAATTTGAAGATATGACAGATCATATGGCTTCTAGGAACTTTTACAATTACAGTTCCATGAAAGAATATTCACAAGTTTACTCCACTTTTTGTTAGGACTCGCCTTGCAAATGTAGTTTTCTGCACAAGAGGGCACTGTCTGCCAAATAACAAACTTGTATATACGCAGAGAAAAAGTATTATCAAAAACAACTGAAACACACAAGTTTCATTGACGTATAAAATTTTCTAATGAATGCACAATGTTAAGAAGAAAATAGTATGATCGGGGTATTTTTGTATAATTTATGTTTTTGTATTTTGAGTTATGATTGTATTACTGAAAATATTAAACAGAAAAGAAAACCTTATAAGGAAAATTATTTTGTGTTCCTTTTTAGGACAAGATAATGAATTTGATAAAAGAACTATGGAGAGTTTAGGCAAAAATATAGAGATTATTTTATATACTTTAAAAATGATTGCTGGTTTACGTAGTCTTCTTAAAAATACATACTCTTTAATGAAATCAAGGATTTTCCTACATACTGCTTATTCTTACCATTCTGTTCTCTGGGCCCCTCTTTGTTTGCATATAAAAGATAATTTCGTTGTTCAATTATTTTCAATATTCTATCAAACTCTTCAAAGTTCGAAAGACTGTAAGTACTCAGACTATAAGACAATAATACTCACCACATGACTCAACAATTAATAGTTTGCCTTGTTTGCTTAAATCTATTTCTCTTCATAAATATGTATTATGAGCATTTTTTTCAGGTGTTCTAGTCTTAAATATTTCAACACCTATTTGGTGAAGGATTTTCAATTATGTTGCTGTATGACTATACTGAAGAAAATGATAGTTTTTTAATATCACTTATTATCAACTCCTTTAATAATTCTATTTGTACCTACTTTGTCATATATATCTTCTCCCATCAAGATTTACATATAGTATCGTGATGGTTAAATCTCTTTCATCTCTTTTGTTCTAGAGATTTCTGAATTTTTTAAAACAACCGGTATATATACAGACCAAGCATGTTGTCTCATATGCAATGTTCTATATTTCCTAGTAGCACCATTTAAATTGTTCCTCTAGCCTCTGGTGGTTGAATTCAGGTTAAAATTTTATTTATTTATTTTAAGGAAAGGTGCAGCAGGAATGAAGGAGAGCAGAGGTAGGCAGGCAGGGAGGGAGAGAGAGGAGAAAGAAGGATTTTATTTTTTTCATTTAGTTGTTCACACTGGTTATTTCCCCAAGACCTGGGACTCAAACCCAGGAGTATGTGACCTTTGCTCCTTCAGAGGCAATTGACCCACCTGCTGCTCTACCAGGGGGCACCAATAGTCTATTTTTAACCTTTTAATTGTGAAACAAAACACACAGGTGCACAAAACAAAAATGTACAGTCCAATGAATTTTCACAAAATTAACATAGCTACACAACCACCACCAGGTCACAGAGAAGACATTACCCACACCTCAGAAAATGTCCAAGTGTCCTCCATAACTATTTTCCTGCCTCCCCACCCAACAGGATCACATTTCTCCTTCTTACAGAAAGTGATTCCGTGCTCTTTAGAGTTTTAAGCATGCAATAAATACCATGGTTTCGTTTTCCCTATTTTTTGAACTTTGTGAACGAAGTCATATCTCTCTTTCTTCTGATAGCTTCTTTTAATCAAAGTTGCATTCATGAGATTCTCTCTGTGCATCCGATGGCTGGAGTTCATTCATTCATACATTCCATTGTAAGAATGTAATTTTCTTATCCTTTTCCTGTTGATGAGCATTTGGCTTATTTTTTGATTGGCTTTTATAACTAATGCTCCATGAGCATACTTGTGTTAGTCTGTGTTATTCAGGGTACACAGAAATACAATTATTGTCTACAGCTATGTTTAACCCATAGATTTGTTTGGATTTTCTGCAGCACAATCAGATCAACTGTGAATAGCACCAGTTTAGTTTGCTCAAATCTTATAGTTTTTAATGGCTGGGTCCTTCAATGCAATAATGAATACAAGTGCTAACAGTGGATGTCAGGTCTTGTTTTAGGCCTCAGAAAGAAAGTTATCAATATTTCACCATTAAGTACAAATTTTGCAATGGATTTAAAAAAAACAGATATTCTTTTCTTTGTAATGAATTACCCTTTTACTTCATGAAGTAAACTTACCCGTTTACTTCAAGTTTCATTTTTTTAAATCATGTGTAGAAGGTGAAATTTATCAACAAATCTTCTGCATCAATTGAGATGATCATGTCATTTTTTTCTTTTTATTGATGTAGTGTATTAGCATGTATCCCTAAATTTGTGTAGGACTGGTGCTATTTCTCAAAATTCATTGGAGGCAAAATTCATTGGAGATTTAATCAGAGTTCAAAGTTTTGTTTGTGAAAAGATTTTTAATTTTAAAACTTATTTTAGTTGCGGTAAGACTATTCAAATATTATTTTTTCAGTTTTAGTAAACTGGTTCTTAAAGTAATTTATTCATTTAAAATGATTTGCAAATATATTAGCCTTGGGCTGTTCACACATCTTTATTATTTTAATGTCCGTAACCTTCAAGTTATATACTGCTTTTTTTTTTAATCCCCTTAGCTACCTCTAATCCTAGAATATTTAGTTATATAGCTTTCATTTTTACACAGCAGTATACCTTGAAAAAACATTTATGACATAAAATATTCCTTTTACTGGAAAAGTTAGATATTTTTTCCAGTAGCAGGAACTATTTTTCAAATAAAAGTTTATACTTATCTTTCAATGTATAAAACAGAAAGGTGGAGGAATCCTAGTTAAAGCAGAAGGGGATCAGATCTCTCAGATTCTTTCTCTTTCTTTTATTTCAGAGGAATTTCCTGCTGGAGAAACATACTTAAAAATCATTGTTCTATTATAAGTGACTACATACACATATATTAGCATTTAACCTACTCCCTTCTGTTGGAGAAGTTTCTAACTTTGAGGGGCTAG
Organism: Solenodon paradoxus; assembly: GCA_004363575.1. Taxonomy (NCBI): domain Eukaryota; kingdom Metazoa; phylum Chordata; class Mammalia; order Eulipotyphla; family Solenodontidae; genus Solenodon; species Solenodon paradoxus. Next base: position 18,686 of record RJWH01003068.1, read on the forward strand.
ATGATTGCATATACATTTAAATTTATTCTTTAGGGTTAATTCCTTGAAATGTAATTGCTAGGTTAAGGCTGAGTATCTACAGCTTCAAAACTTTAAAATTGCATTAATAAGTTGCTTTTTAACAAAAGTTGTTCCAGGTTCATCCTGATGGCCTAGCGGTCTAGCACGCCTGGGAGCAGTCCCACAGACATCCCGAGTCCCAGGTTCAGGACCTGGGACTGGAGAGATCAACCAGTGTGAACAACTAAATAAAACAAATAAAGTGCTTCTTCTTCCTCTCTCTTCCTGCCCAGCTGCCTACTTGCCTTCATTCCTGCCTGCACCTTTCCTTTAAAAAAATAAATAAGTAAGTTGTACCAATGTCTACTCACAGTGGTATTATTTGATAGCATTCTACTCCCCACACGTATATCAATACTGGGCCTTGTCGTTGAGCACTAGGAAAATATTTTCATAGTAGTCAGTGCAAAAAGGAATTCAATTGCACATTTTCAGGCAAAAATAGCCAAGTAACACAGTTTGGAAATTTCTCTTCTTTCTTCCCCAACCTTTCGTTACACAGTCTTATTACATGAGAATAAGAAAAAAATTCCAGCATGTAAAAGGTGGAAATGGGACCCTGTGCCTATTTTCAACAGATGTAAACCACCATAGTAATTTTAACCAAAAAGGAATTTCATCTAGAGATTTAAGAGTTTACAATCCTTGGCAGGAGTGAGAAAGGGCCTTTAGGAATGATTTTCAGAACAATGCAGCAGAACCTCAGATTCGGGGACAATCAGGAATCTGGGGCAGGACATGCAAATTCTCCAATGGAGAATCCAGGGTCACATGTCCCTCTCATCAGAAGCATCAGGAAGCTGTCACTGAAAACGCCACCTTAGCCAGGGACCAAAGATGGGGAACCCAGTCTTCATCTACTCTGGGAGCACTGCTGGCTCGAACAGTCTGGAGGTCCATGCCCCGCCTCCCTCCCCACTGCACTGTGGAATCTGACTGTGGCCAGCCCAGGACAGAGTCCTCAACGCTAGGCAGTCTGGGAAACGTCCTCCTGTCCTGACTGTTTGGAATATACAAGATGGTGCTGTGGGTGGAGGCTGGGTCAACGGTGGAGCAGCCAGTCTTCCACACACCCTTTTACTTCCCGGACGGTGGGGCAGTAAGAAACATGAAGCACGTGAAGGACTCTGTTTGTCCTGCCACATGCGCCCTCCACCCTCTCTGCTCTGGCTGTGTGTCCTGGGAGATGGCCTCCTGGGCGTTTTTCCTGGCTGTGGTCAATTTTAGCCCATGGCAAGTCCCCGGGCAGGTAACCCGCTGCCCTCCCTGCTGGTCTGAGTTTGGTAGTCAGTCCTTCGACCTAATACCAGAGTGTCCACTGGGGGACACCTCTAACTGGACACAGGTAATACTGCCGGACACTTGCCCCCTTAAACCTAAAAGTAGTTACCGTTTCTTACTGCTGCTGAGGAAAGATTTTTATCACCTCCTGCTAGTTCCCATAACCCTATGCAGAGAGACACATTAGTTCCTTCGTTCAACTCCCTTGTTTACTCCTGAGTGTCAACTTTTCCTGCCAAGATGTGGCTGATAGAATGGCTATGATGCAGCTTTATTCTACCCGGCAAGCTGACAAGTAAATGAGACGGAAACACAGCCACGGTATGACTGGACTTGTTCCCCATCTCCCAAATTCATGTTGAAGTTCCAGCTTCCATTACCTCAGAGTGCAGTTGCTTTAGAAGAAAAGGCTTTTATTTTTAGGGAGACTTTTGATGCCCTCTTCAGTTTCTTTGCTTGTGATTGTTCTGTGGGGCCTATTCAAGAACTTTGCACATATTATCTTATTTAAGAGAAGTCTATGATGCAGATTTTATTACCCCCATTTTATAGAGGTGAAAACCGAAGCTAAGAAATCTGCCTAAGGTTATGTATACAAGTGTCAGAGCCAACGTTCAAGTGTATCTTTTATGTCCAAATCCTGTGTGCTTAATTTTTATCCTGTTTGGCTTTATTGTTATTGCTTTATTTGCAAAGACAATGCTATCAAAATTTTTGAATTTTGAATTTATTTTTCATTCAAGAATGAAGGAATGAGGGTAAGCAGGCAAGCTGGCAAGTGGAGAGGAGGAAGCAGCACCCTTATTTTATTAAGTTGTTCACCCTGGTTGCTTCCCATCTCCCCCAACTTCCACCCCCACCCCCGGACTCGAACCCAGGTCTAAGTGGCCTGCTCCTTTGGAGGTGATTGTCCCAGGCGTTGCCAGAGATAAGGACTTTAAAACGGTGACTAAGGTTATGTGAGGTCATAAGGGTGGGTCCCTAATCCAGTAGGACCAGTGTCCTTATAAGGCAGAGACATCACAGGTGTGATGTGAGAAGGTGGCATCTACAAAGGAAAGAGGCCTCAGAAAAAGCAAATCTGCTAAAACCTTGGGTTTTGATCTTCCAGCCTCCAAAACTGAAAAATCACATCTCGTTTAAAGGAAAAAAATGTGGGCATGCCCTGGTGGTTTAATGGTTACATCCATAGCCTCTGGCAGGTGTAGTCCACACACAGCCCAAGGACACTGTTTGCTCCCTGCAGTGATGTGGGGCGGGGATGGACCCAACCAAGATGAACAATCAAACAAAATAGATCTGCTTCTTCCTCTCTTTCTTCCTGCCTACTGCCCACTGACCTTCATTCCTGCCTGCCCCTTTCCTTAAAAAAATTGTGTCGCCGTCTACCATTTCTGTGATTTTCAGAGGAAGGAGCCTGGAGGTGGGGGAATCGAGGGAACATCTGGAAGAGGTGTTAAAATTGGAACTTGAAGGTGGAAGAGAAAAACAGTACCTCCCTCACAGTACTGTGAGGATTAAGAATAAATATATGTATCTGTTGAATAGATTTGTCATTTTTAAGAATACACAGCGAAACTCTTAAGATGAAGGTTTAGAACTGTCTCTGACCTCACGTGGCTTGTGCTTTGGCTTATATTGACATTTAGAGCTCTACAGCTTAATCCATTTAGGTTCTGTTGGGTCTGCAGGCGCTCCACCCTTGGCTTCACCTCACTCTTCACAATGAGGAATGAAGGAAGTGGAGGAAGAACTTATTTGTGGTTTATTTTGGCTTTTCACTGGCGTTCTGGGTCTCACATGGGTGTCACATGGCCCAAACCTCACTGTCTCAGCCACCTGAGCGACAAGGGCGCGACCGACTTCATCTTTTAACGCTCAACGTCACCTTTGTGATATTTCACCTGTAAGATGTTCCCAGTGGGCCTTCTTCCGGGGACCAATGTCTTGGTGAGGCTCCTCACACAGTGGGGGAAGTGTACTTGTCAGAGGCAGCGCAGGGAGGGGACCACGCGTGGCCACACGAGGGTCCTCCTAGCAGGCGTCAGAGCCTCTGTGGGGTCTCTGGGATCGCAGCTTGGCGGGAAGCAAGGCGCCTTCCATGAGAGTTTGTCAAGAAGCCAATGTGGAGGCAAAACAGGCCTCCTGCTGCGTGACAGTCGTGTGTGTGTGTGTGTGTGTGTGTGTGTGTGTGTGTGTCTGTCTGTCTGTCTGTCTGGGAAACAGGTCCTTCAGCCCCCTGATGACTGCAAGACTTAACAGTTTGAGAGGCTGCACCACAAACGTCTCGTCAGGACACTCTGAAATTTCTGACCATGGAAACAAATAGATGACCTTTTTGTCATCACAATCCGGCTCGTTACATAGATGACAGGTCGCCTTCCTCTCAATAGGGAGTGCTCCAGATCCTAGCTCGCGCTTTTTTGTTTTTTAAAGGAAAGGTACAGGCAGGAATGAAGGTGAGCAAGCAGGCAGGAAGAGAGAGGAGGAGGAGGAGCTTTACTTTTCATGCAGTGATTCACGCTGGTTGTTCCCCAGGGTCCTGGGTCTTGAACGCAGCCCTTGGGATGTACACGGGACCACTCCCAGGCGCACTAGACCGCCAGGCCACCAGGGGGCACCCTGCTTCTGTCTTTTTAACCCCCTCTCACAAAACAGTACTAGCAGCAAATGAGTAAGTGTTCATGTGGTTCTTTTTAGATGTCCTCCTTTTTACTGTTTTCCTTCTTGCCAGTTCCACCAAGTCCAGCTCAGTCTCCATTCCCTTTTTTTTTTTTTTTTTAAAGGGACAAAGGAGCAACAAAAGACAAAAGAGGCAGGCAGCAAGAGAAAGAAGTACCTTATTTGTATTTAGTGTTTCATTCTGATTGTTGTCCCAGCCCCAGGGCTTGTACTGGAGTCCTCAGGATGTATGTGGACTGCACCGACCCTCTATTAAACCAGCACAGGCCTCAATCTCCGTTTCTATGACGCTTTCCCAGATGGCCATCCTGTCAGTCTTCCCTCAGTGGCTCATCATTGTCACTTTCAGTAATTATTTCCTGTTGCTGATCACTTACATCATTGCACAAATACTACTGCATAAAGATCAAGATGGCACACACTTGTTTTCCACAGCAGCTAGCTTAGGGCTGCACATGAGTTACTACTTACTCCAAATGATTGATTTTTAATTTCTCCCAAGTCTGAAGTCTGCAATTAATACTTTATCTAATTGGGAAATGCAACTTTTACACTCACTGGTTTTGCAAAGTTGATCAAAACTAGTTTTAGAGGTCAGTGAGCTATGCTTTACATACAAAAGGGACCTTTGAACATCAGGATAATCAAAGAGTGTGTTAAGCCCATGAGCGTGACAAAGGTCAAGAGAGTGACAAGGGCCAACACTACAACCCTGTCACAGCAAAGAAGATTCTGTTCTTAGTAGGATCGTGCCCTGAATTCAGGCAGAATCCACTAAGCTTTCTGTTCCTCTTAGCAGTACTGTTTCCCTTCACCACAGATGCCAATTCAATGGTTCCTGAAAAACAAAGTTCTGGTCAGAAGAAGGGGACACAGGCTTCACTTTCCGCAAATGATTTCAGAAATATATCAACATGTTCAGAAAAGAAAAACAATTGAGTAAAGATTGCCAGTATTTTTCTAATTAAACTTCAGAATCATGGTTTGGCATATGTATAAAAGGTTCTCCTAGGAATGAATGAATACCTGTGTCAGTTTCTAGAAACAGAAGCAAGCCGATCTATCAATCTATCATCTATTTATCCCTCCATCTATTGGAGAGGCTTATTTTAAGGAACTGGCTCACACACTTGTGAAGATTGACACACCAGAAATTTGTCATGAGGCTGGAACTGAGGCAGTATTTCAACCGTGCAGTTTTGAGGACAAATTCCTTGTTTTGCGGGAAGCCTCAGTTTTTGCTCTTATGGTTTTCCTTTGATTGAATGACACCAATCCACAGTATGGGGGGGTGATGTGCTTCTCTTACAGTCAACTGATGGCAAATGTCAATCACATTACAGCCTCTTCTCATCAACAACTAGTCTCTGAGCAAACACACAGGCACCACAGCCTGGCCAAGATAATACATTAACCAGACGACACCATATTTGAGAACATGGGCTTTTACATTTTTATTTATTTGATTTTTCAAATTTTCTGTGCCACTCTGTGTCCCCCACATTGAAGAGTCCCAGTGTCCTGGCCACCACCTCGATCACAGCAACAGAGAAACAAGAAGCGAAGAATGAATTGCCAACATAACCGTGAGGAATGGTAGTAAAATTCTGTTCAATGAAGTATAGAAACACATCTTAGAAACTTTGATTTTCTATAGGTCTTCATTTATTTTCTTAAAAAAATAATGCCGGGCAATATGAAGACAGGAAATCGAAGGGAGAAATGTTACCCATCACAACAGTGAATAATGCCTCCCACATAACTTCTACTTTTAAATACGTGTTAGGCCACATGACAAGAACTGCCAAGTGATTCTCCAGTAAACACTCTTAAAAACCAAGTCCAAGTCTATGGGTACCAGAGTCTTTTCTCAAAGAAATGAAATACAAATACCCAGGAATATTCTCATTTACAAGGTGACAGAAAAACGAGAGAATGCTGAACGATAACCTCGCCCTTGCCAAACTCTCCAAATATTATTTAATACTTGTTTTCAAATATTACAAAACGCTGTGCCGAGTAGGCCAAAGTTACGACTTACCGTAATCCTCGGGGCTTGATGACATGCTGCACATGTTTGAAAGCCCCGTCAGTTTTCATGTCTCAAGTGGTGTCTCATGGATAAAATATATTTTCTGATAACAAAGGCGGCACACAGGCCCTTATTTATTGCCCTTCTGTACACGTACTGATGGCCTAATAGGCATATCTGTGGCAAAAGGTTCTCAGACGTTTCCCTCTTTAGGTAGAGCAGGCCTGTATCTCGAGTGGCTTAGTATCATCTTAGCTGCAGAAAAAGACCCTGTGGAAATAAGACTGGGAAGCATAACTAGTGGTGGAATTGGATTTTTGATTTAGACAAAGCCACTACCTAAGGGTTGGAAACAGACATTTTTATGTCCTTATTGGTTCACAATCTCAGTATCCAAATTGACTAGTTACGGTCTGGAAACCACATTGTTTGAAAAGTTTTATTTGGTAGCAGAAATATCTCTACAATAGGATTTTTACAAAAGGTGAACAAGAGGGGAGAAATAAACTACTACACCGGATTTGGCTGTTGAAATGTGAGATGATTATCAGTAAGTTACAAGACTCACACAAAAGCATGTCTCTTTACGTAAAGGAAGCAGAAACTATGGCAAAAGTTATGTCAAAATCATTATATCAAACCTTAAGAAAGATACATCTATTGAAGGGAAGACAAACTAAATTATTTCAAGTGGTAGCAATATGTAAACATACTTAGACTAAAACTAAGCTCTCAAGAACCCATTGTTTTTTTCATCATATCGTTCATGACGTCTGCAATATTCATTTATACCACAGCTTTTCATCTTCGAGCTGTATTTTAAATCATCTACAGGTTTACATGTAGCAGATGCTGTTGACAATAGTGTTGTCTCAGAGTATATGTCTGTGTACTCATTTGATTTGGTCCTAAGTACAATTTTTCATGGACCCCATTGCTTATCTGACAATGGAAGAAAAAACCTAGAGGAACAGGAAGGACTGGTCCACCTCCCTACTTTAAAAGGTTAAAGGCTCTTTTGCATTCATTCAAAATATTAACACCAATGGGGCAAATAAAGAGGTACTTAGAGTGGGGACATCCAAGAATTATGATCAGTGTTGATATGGTCTATATGCATTAACAATTGAACAAAATATGAAAATACTGTTTTGCTAAATGAGGAAAGCCTTTCTTTTGGTGGAAAACAACTTTCTGCTAGTAGAAAAAGAAAAAACTGGTGTCCATTTTCCAGTTTAAAGGCATTTAGGAATATGAAGATTATAAGCCCCACTAATCATAGTTAAAAAAAAAAATGTATTCCCTTAATGTATATACAGTATTCTAGTATCTCTGCATCAAATGAAGTTTAGTTTTTCATTAAATACAGTGCTATACACACACACACGTACACACAGTCTCTCTCATAGTACCTCTAGAATACTCTAAAATGCTGAAAGTAGCTTATATGCTATTGATAAAGTGTAGACAAAAACCATCTTTTATAGCTTAGTAAGTGATACCTCCTGTGGGTTAAGTAGCTTAAGCCACTCAAGTTTGAATTTTGACTTTTAAAAGCAAAGCTATGCTTTGGTATTCAAACCTAAATTTGCAGTTTTTCAAAATAAGGGAAAAAAGAGTATCAAACACATTCTGAAAACATACCTGTCACTTGGTTAAACAGTGTTTTTCAACCATGCTTGGTCAGAACTCGGCCTCTTGGAGGTGATGGAAGTAGTAAAAGGGTTTGATTAGAATTTTGTGTTCTTAAGTGCACATTTAAAAAGCACGACTAACATGCATACTCTGATTATTCATACCGCAATTTTACCATACTGGAGACTACTTTTGTTTTAACTTTCACGACCAGGCTAATTTATTTTGTAAGAACCTTGAAAGTACAACTCCAGGTATTTCTAGTTCAAGAAGCTCCTGAGCTGTGTGTTTATAAACCTGTATTACTGGTATACAAATTTATGTTTGTGGAAATAAAATTCTTCTTGAGTATGCAAATAACACAAGATACAGAAATGAATGGGCTGCTGAGGTTTCGCCCACTATCTAAACTCCAATTTCACATTTGTGCTATTCAGAAATTTTATTCAGAGTAATGGAACAGGTAAGGAAACATAACTATGAACTCAAAAATACATGTACACGGATAAAATGAACTCTTCTGGCTTTATGCGTTAGAGTACCTAAACCTGTATTTAGAAAAGATTCCAGTGCTAAAAATTGTTTGGAAAATATGGCTCTATAAGAAACTGACTCTTAATTTAATACAATGTTTAATGTAATTTAATTCCCCCAAACTGCCGAGTCAAATTTCAATTCTTAAACTGCTCTGTGAAATTGGAAAAAATTTCTACAAATCAAGAGTGTTACAGAGCTTCCAAAATGGTGAAACATTTGGAAAACTTTAAGGAGAAACTATGCTTTAAAAATCACAACTGTGTTAAACTCTTCTGATAGGCAACTGGACATGAAGTTTTCTAATTTTCATTTACTTATTGATTTTTAGCATTTTATCCAGTTGTTCCTCTTGGTTGTCCCCCTGGCTGCAGGATACAAACCCAGATCCCTGGGATGTATGTGGATGGTGCTTGGCCGGAGGCCGCAGACCTAACTGTACTCCACCAGGGTGTGCACCTACTTTATGACATTTATGGCAGTGTTCTAAATTTCAAAATACATTCATCCTCCGGGTACCACAATTCAGCATCTTCACACATCAGCTGTGCTGTGTGTTTCTGACCGCTTAGGCACGTTTCAGAGATACCAGACTTTAGCCTACGGTTTCATTATAAAACAGCTGGCATACACCAAACTCACGCAATCTTTTTTATTTAAAAATCCACCTCAAAATTCACTTCTGGGTTTTAGTTTTTGTTTCAAAAGAAGCCAACATTTAAAAGCATCAAATGTCCCTAGTCTACAATTCATCTTGTTATGCACATTTTTAGTTGCGGGTTGGAGAACAGACCCATCACATCGAGGGGGCGCAGCACGACGGCCCTGGGGCCGGGAGTCAGGCGACAGTAAGAGGTGTAGCAGGGAGTCCCCTCTGGCTCCGGGCACTCCTGTCTCTGCGCCTCCTCCAGAATCTGTTAGTAAGTCTCAAATCGACACGGAAGAAACTGTACGTACGTAGCTTGGTTAAAAAAAAAACCAACAACAACAAACACAAACAATAATATCTGCTTTCTAAATTACATTGCAAAGCCAAGAGAGAAACACGGTTGCAGCCTCACTACATATAGTTTGTGGTCTTGATATTCCCGTCACGGGGCCAGGTTACAAGGTGAGTCAGAATTCGGTGATTCCTCTGGTGGGTTCGGAAATCTGGCTGGAAGAGGTCCATGATGAAATATGATTTCACATTATATGGTAAGGCTCCCGTATTTCTTGGAAGAGGGGTAGTGAAAAGAAATCACAGTACAAAAATCCTCAGTTCTTTTGCTGGAAAAGCAAGAAGTGCTACCTATGCGAGTCACTTATATAACATCTATCTTTTAAAAAAATGCAGATATAAAATATTAATTGCATAGGAATTTAAATATAAGGCCAAGAATATTGAGTGAAGTTAAAAAAAAAAAATCAGAGGGCACTATGGTGTCAAAAAGATAAGAATTTCATTCTTAGAGTAATAAATCTGAATTACTGTCTAATTAAAAATCACAGTCTGTTGCTACACTAACAGTAAATGTCAACTGTTACCATTCACTCCTAACTGGGAACCAGCACGACTAAACCTCACTGTCTAAACCTGATCAGAGAATTATTAGCACGTGAGTGCCTGGAACGTACCTCATTAGTTATATAATCTACATTTTGCAAACTATGAGAAGTTTAATACACGTTAACAAGTGCGAACACGTCGTCACCACACGCCATCACTGATTTGTAGGCTTACAGGACAGCGTAATTTATTCTGTCTTTTCAAGGTTCAAGATCCTACCCGGCAGAATCTTCACTCAACGAACCCAGACACTGTAATTAAGAAAACACAATAAAGTTCTACCAGTGGAAACGCAAGGCACGTGAACCGGAGAACGAGGTCCTGACTAGCACGCATTCTCCTAGCAAAGGCCATGAGTGGGTCCAAGAACATTCTAGTTCAAGCTAAGAGTCACCACCTGGAATCTCAGGGGGAAAGGAAAATCGTGACTCTACTTCTCATTTTAACGTCGTGAGACTACTTTAAAGAGCAAATTCCAAATCTAAAAGTAGCTTCGTTAACTTGTACTGTTAGAGAGTAGTGTGAGGAAAAGCACAAGAACTATCAAAGGAATTATGTTAAGGTACATCTGGGAAGACCCAAACCAATGCTTGAAGTGAAAACAAAAAGTGCATAAATACAGTAACACTACAAGTGTGTTAGCTATGGAACAAATCTCTGGGAGCTAAACAATACTATTTTCCCACATTATTTACATGTTATAAATTGTTCCGATATCACAAAGCACCATTGACCGTCTACACTGCTTAGGCCGGAAAGCTTTGCCCTTGATCCCAACTCTGTTCAACTGAGTCTCTGTCCACCTAGAGTAGAAGTGTCCTGTCACCTTCAGTCAAACAGGATTTGCCTTCACAACTCAGTTTTCTTCTGTTCAGAACCAGCAAAGCAGTATTTTCACTTCACACTCTTGGTTGGTGTTTCAGATTCTGTGGACTGTCTCCCGTCAGTCCAGGCTTCCCGCGTGCTCTTCAGAGCCAGAGTTTTCTGCTGGTCAACCACCACGTAATCCACTCTCTCATCGGCCACGCTGCTGCCTGAACCACTACTCTTTTGCTGCAAAACAGGGCAGAAAAAGAGAGACTGAGTGAGAGCGAGAACGCACATGATGCTCCAATGTGAAAGAGAGCTTCTGAGTGATAGTCTGTCTTCTAATACAGATACACACCGAACCGCCACTGAAATTCCACGGGGTCACAAAAATAAATAACATCACCTTGACTTAACAATGTTGTGTCTCTTCTAACAATTCTTGTCATTTAAATTTGAAATTACAGGTAAGAATTCAAATTAATGCTCCCATGATAGATGAAATTCATATAGAAACAGAAGACAGCGATTTCTTTCTGTTTTTTAATGGAGCGCTATAGGTAGGAAGAGAGAGCAGGAAGAAGCACTCCATTCATTCCACTCAGTAGTTTATCCCCTGGCTCCCGGGCCTTGAACCGCAGACCTCACCATGTTATGTGCACTGCAACCGCATCTGGTTTAAACCACGAAGCCACCAGGGGGCGCCCAACAACGGTTTCATTTTAAGACGTATAGTTTGTCTCTGCCTTTAGCTTGTAGGTTAAGCTCGATTATTTTTTCAAGTCCTGAGAACATGCATTTACTTTCAGAGCTGAGAAGTATTTCTTGAAGAGCAGTATTTGAAGCCATGGGGCAACTCTTACACCTATACTATGACTAGATACTAGCTAACTTAAATATAATTATTAATGCATGACTAGGATCACTAGAAAGTAAGGGAAATATCCAAGGTGTGAGGGAAACAGCAGTGCACTCAGCAGGCTGGGGGAAGGGTACACAGAACTTGAGACTAGGCTCGGGACCCTGGAACTGAGGGGTCCTAGGGTGTAAGCTCCAACTGTTTCATAGCAAAAGCAAATGCAAATCCTTTCTGAAGGAAATTGAAGTCTGCAGGATTCCCACAGATGAGTTCAGAAAAAAAAGTCAATAAAAACATTGAGCAAAGCATATAAGGAAACAAGTCATCAAGAAGATGAGTTAGCAGAAACAATCAACATAGAGGCAGACCTCCAAGGACTTTAGATACTGAAATTAACCATAAACACTGTTTTTGGCACACCCTGGTAGAACAATGGTTAGTCAATTGCCTCTGAAGGGTGCAGGTTACATACCCCTGGATTCCAGTCCCAGATCCAGGGGTAAAAGACCAGTGTGAACAACTAAATGGAAATAAAGTAAAAATGCTTCTCCCAAAGAACCCCACAAAACACAGTGTTGTGTTTCTGCATACACACACACACACACACACACACACACGCACACACATCTACACGTCAATTATTAAGAAATTAAAAGCGTAAGGAATTAAAAAAATAAAAGCAAAAACAAATAAAATAACAAGAAAGGAATAAAAAGCTATTAAAAACAGCAAGGCATATTTTAAAAACAAGTAGCATTTCACCTTAGAAATAAAAAATAAAACAGATAAAAATTAAGCAAGTGGGTTAAACAGAAAGACTGAGAATTAATGAACTTGTTGACAGATCTAAAAAAAGTATCCAAGAAAACACAAAGAGAAGACAAAATATTAGAGTTATGAGAGGTAGGGAAAAGAGTGTGACAAGTTCTAATGTTTCACAGAAACTTTTAAAGGATAGCATAAAAAGAAGAGTGGATGAAGAAGCAGCTAATTTAAGAGAGAACGACTCAAGACTTTTCCGTAACTGGTAACAAATCTAAATCTTGAAATGAAGGTAGCACAACTGTTAACAAGCAAGACACATAAAAATAAGTGTTTCTAGAAGTCTAGACACATTGCAGCAAACTTGCAGAACAGCGAAGAGACAGAAAAGATCTTCAAATCAGCCAGACAAAAAAGACAGAGGAATTACAGTTGGACCAAAAACAGAGCATGCTTTTCAAAGGACAATGGAAGTCAGATGATAGCATGATGATATTTTCTGTGTTTCGAGAAGAATATTGTCAATCAAGATCCATGAACTCAAAACGTTTTCTCAAGGATGAGGGCAAATAATGACATTTCAGTTAAACAACCACTCTAAGAATTTACCACTGACATACTTCCACAAAGGGAATTTACAAGTGACGTATTTCAGGAGGAAGGAAAATGATTACAGAAATACAAGAGACAAGAAGAAAGTATTATGAAAAAAGAAACTGGCAAGCGTGTAGGAAAATGTGTATAACAAGAATAGTAAAATAATAATGTCTAATTTGTAGGCTTAACAAAAGGAATAAAACTAAAAATTTGGACTAAAAAAATATAGCACCTAAATCAGAAGGGAAGCAATTTGAAGTTAACAAGAGAGTGTGGAGACACTGATTCACCCCAGATTTTGTCAAGTATGAATTTCAATGGTAACCACTCAAAAGACTAGAAACTGAAGAGCTCCCCTACCATTAGAAAGAAGACACTTATTTGTCTCCAGAACTTTGTTATTTGTGATTTATGAAACAGCATTAAGCAACAGGCTTTACTACATGTAAATATACTCCTAAATAAATCAATAGATATACTAATAAAATTAGCCCCAAAGGAGATAATGCTTCTTCAGGCTTAAAAATATGAACTTCATTCCAGAAGGTGGTTTCGCATACCTTCCGTGGTGGGGTGGATTTCCCAGAATCCAAATCCAGGTCTAGGTATTCCACTTGTTTGTCTCCTTTGGGCTTGATCATAGGGCTGCTTCCTCCATCGAGACTGTTACTGCCAAAGAGATTCTGAAAGGACAAGGCAGTAGAATCAGCTGTCGAACCTTCAAGAGACATGCCGCTTACCTTGCACAGCAGCTAAGGACTGAGTATTCACTGCAAAAACACAGCCAGCCACTTCATCTATTCTATACAGGCACTGATGCACACTTGAAACTATCGAATATGATGATGCACTGTTCCTTCAGGACAACGTCAGAAAGAAGACAGAGCTTGAAAAATGGTCTGTTTAGAAAATTAAATCATCTTTTCTGATTGGGGGAAAATCAGTGATAGTTTAAAAACTGACTGACACTTAGCTTAGAGGAAGCTAAAAGTAATTTCGAAAGTCAAATTTGGGTGTGCCCTGGGGGAGTAGTGTTTAGGTCAGCTACCTCTGAGGAGAAGAGTCCACATACATCTCAAGGACCTGGGTTTCATGTCCTGGGTTCAGAATGGGGAAGGAGAGGATAAGCAATGTGAACTAAAATGAAAATGAAATAAAATTACTCTTCCCTCCTCTTTCTTTCTACCTGCTGCCTACTCGCCTCCATTCCTGTCTGCACCTTTCTTTTATTTTTTAAAGCAAAGTTGCAAGCAGGAATGAAGACATGAGGCAATCAGGCAGGAAGAGAGAGAAGGAGCAGCACTTTATTTCTTTCACATCTTGGTTGGTCCCCTGGCCCCTAGGTCTCCAAACTGGGTCCTTGGGATGTATGTGAACTACGTCCAGTGGCCTTATTTGCTAGGCTACCAGGGGGCACCAGCACCTTTCGTTTAAAAAAAAAAAGTCATACTAGTTCAAGCAAGATGGGGACAACTAGGTACGGTTAGTTGTGAAAGCTCAACCTGAACTTAAAGATGATTTTTGTAATCAATTACATTTTTTAGCGATGAAGTCCTTAAATTCCTTGCTTTCAAATTACATTTTGAAAAAGTTCTGTTTAAAGGTTTTTGTGCAAAAACTAGTTTAGCTTAAGTAGGTTAACTATAGTTCATAGATAATGAACTACTGGTGGTCTACTTTGTTTTAACCATGTGGAATTTTCACACTTCATTTCCTGTCTCCTTTTAGTCTGAGCTCTTCTGTCCTAAAAGGAACTGAATAATAGAACTACTCTCTGAAAAAAAACATAAAGAAAAAAGGAAGATAGAGAAATAAGAGCAAGAAGGAAAAAGCTTGAGGCAGAAAAATAAACAAGGGACATGAAGATCAAAGCTACCTAAGAAGGGAAGGACACATGAAGGTGTGTCCTTACGGATACCTCTGAGTCTTCTAAATGTCCCCACCAATGTTCCCTCATGTCTAGGTCTTGCTGCTCTTAATTCCTTCTAGAAATGTTCCCGACTTCTCAAAGGCACGATGGTATATCCGAGGGGAATTTTCATCTCTGTACCCTCTGTTATGTAGATATTTAATGCCCACACACTATCCTTCATACTTTGAAGAAAATCATAATGACGTAACCAACATCTATTCTTGTCAGGATGAACCAAACAACTTGGAAACTGCATAGATCTTCTGCTGAGTCTTTTATTTTATGACTCCACTTCTTTTTGCTCGAGTTAAATAGAGTAAGGTGTGGTCCAGGGAAAGGCAACTGACTTTGTTCTTTCAATTCATAAATCAGCAGGTCTATGAGAGTCCACATTTTTGTGAATTAGAAGAAGGTGCACCTGTGGAGCAAGACTTGGTGAGAGGGATATGTTCTGGGCTGTGTGTGCTCTCCGATTAGTCTGTGTTCAGCCTATGGCACATACTACCTGACACACAATCAAACACACCTGTCTAGGCCGTGAGCAGCCCACACGACTCAATGGGAGGCTTCTCTTGGAGATTTTTAAGCCACATTGGCAACTACTGCTAAAAATTTTTTTTTAAATATTGACAACACGCAGTTGACAAAAAAAAAAAAAAAAAAAGAGCAAGTTTTGATGTTTCATCAGTACGAATAACCATTCTCCTATCTCCTTTCTGTCTAATTCATGAAGAAACTGACATTCATTTTGCTCTGAATGACTTTGTATTTCATTCTCATATAAAGAAATCAAGCAGGAGTGGGTGTAAGATTTTGAATTGAAATGTGACCAAAGAAAGAACCCATACCTGAAATTTTCCTAGTTGGAAACACATTAAAATGCTGACTGGTGACGATGCGGACAGTGGATGACATACACATTTAATCTCAATAAGTTCTTCCAAGAGAGAATTTCTCAGAATTGCCAGTCAAAGCTTGTTTCTGTCTAATTATTATTAGAAATGGAAAATATTTTCTCTTTCAGTATCATTAGAATGTGTACCCCTATGGGAAAATCTGCTCATGCTTGATACAATCTCAACCAGGAACAGTCTCTGTGTTCTCGCTTTAACCCCGATGTTTTACCGAAACAGTTTAGAAAAGCCATAAGTTTCTAGGAGTTATTATAAGTATTCCATGAATTAAAAAGAAAAATACAGTAGTGCTTTGTTTCTTTCGAAAATTCTTTTTGAAATAGGTACAACAGATTGAATATTTTGGTTGTTAATGATATAAATCTATATTGTTCTCTTTTGCAATGACAGGTGGTCACTGAGATTTCAGGTGTCACATCAAGGATCTACTTCACAAACGCCCGGCTTTGGGTCTTTGTGTGAAGGACTAGGCAGCACCATGAACGCATGTTTCGTTAGAGGCTGTCTGCCCCATGACCACCGCTCCCGGAATGTCACCATGCTTCAAAATGTCTTCTCCATTACACACACACCACATCTGATCCAATCTTGTCTCAACGCCTCCAAGACATATCCTTTTAAACCGACTTCATCAATCCAGCACACATGGGGCCTGGGAACTTCGATGGTATTCCCTCAGAACACTAGTTTCCAAGAGATTTGGGAAATACTGCTGTAAGGATCAGATCTTAGCCATGGCAGCTGGTAGCACGAGGAATGCAAAAGATGCTTGACTTTTCTTTCTTTCTTTCTTTTTTTTTATGGAAGGAAGAGGAGGAAGAAACACCTTTATTTTGGTTTGGGTTTTGGTTTTTCACCCCGGCTCTGGGTCTTGAACCTGGGTCTTCTCGGGCTGTATGTGGTCCACACACCAGCATCTCAGGCTCCTCAGTCACCAGGGCACACCTAGGTTGACTTTTCCATTGTGAATGGTAAATGGATCCTTTAACCTGGAACACTTCTGATTATTTCTAAGATTTCTAAGATTATTTCTAAGTTATGACCTAAGCACTTCAGATATCCACCACCTATTTATTTAGATACCTCTACTGGCAGGTAAAATTACCTTTCTGGCTCAGTAATATAATGTATACACAACTTTTCATTACCTTTGACTTTTTTCTGATGGTCATGTTTTTCTTTCTAATCTTTTCCCTTCACCTATTGTTTCTTATGGTTTCACACTTTCCTATCACACGTCCCTTTCCAAGATTTTTATGGCTATTTCCTATTTGGGGCAAGAAAGGCATACACTTCATTATCTCAGGAAAGAATTACTTTTATAATAAGAAAAACAACTCATTCAAAGATGAAGACTGATGACAATATGTACTTTGATTAGATTTACTTAGCCTCTTACCAGAATCCAAAAGCAGAAGTCAATTCATAAAAACCACTCTGCCTTGAAAAACTGGTGAAAATGTAAGTGATAGTTAGCTGTATTCTAAGTCAGTGCCAAATATCTTACTCACTTTTAAACACTTTATAACTGTGATCATATTTTAAAGTTAACTAGTTTAAACACCAAGTCAGGCTTTTCACATCAATTCACTCTCGACAACAGCTGATTGTGAGGAAATGGTTTTTGCCTCAAGCGCACGAAGGATGTAAGACAATTACATTAAGAGAATTAGAATTCACTATTGAATTTCTACATAGAATCCGTTTAAAGAAAACAACACCACAAAAGCAATACATATTCCAGATTTTGACACTGGATATGGGCTTATCTTGGAGGCCCCGGGATCTGCTCTCTTCTCTCCTTTGTGACTAGGATTTTTTGCTGGGCCACCTGTCCCTCAGAACAAAGGCTCTGCCTTCCAGTCCCTTTTGAGTGTGCAGAGGCCTCACAGTGAGGGTCTAAGCTCTGGTCAATGGGCCGCATGTGGGAGTTTGTGGGAACCTTCTTTAGAAGGCAGCAGGCTGTTTCCTCTGCTGTTTCTCCCTCTGTGCTTCTCTGCAGCTTCGACTGCAACTGGCAGACCAGAGAGCTGGAGCAGGGCCCCCCTGGAGAGATCTAGAACAGAGCTGCCAACCCTGTACTTTCACAGGAAAAATAAGCAAACTTTGTGTTGAGTTACAATGCCGCACACCTTAGGGTTAGGGTTAGGACTTAGGGTTTAGGGTTAATGTCAGGGTTGGGGTCCTTGGGAATGTACATGGATTACACTCAACTTGAGGCAGAGGATGTAACCACTACTCCACCAGGGCGTGCCTCTTCAATACAATTTAGAAAAAGACATGTCTGTCTAAAGTCACTGTTATTTATTTTCTATTATTCAGAGATGAAGCTAATGCTAACTGATAAACATCTGCTAAAACAGAAATCACAGTGCAAGAATGAAATCTCAACTCTCACTTGAAAAGAGAAAGCAAACTATTTTTGTAAATTAAAATAGGCTTATATTCTTAAATATGTAATTTCTGGCAACTGCTTAGCTTCTGAGGAACAGAATGCCTGTCCACTATTACAAAATGCTTGTGCCCGGTGGTAATATAATGAATCTGAAATAAATTATGTTTGTAATGGGTCATCTTTAATCTTTAAGCCTTTATCGAAGGGTGCATTACTGGAAGATTATTGAAAGGCCTTCCCTACAAGGCCCTGACTCTGGTCTGGAGAGCTATCTTATAAAATGCTTCCAGCAAAAAGTATTTTCTTGACTATGAAAAATCAAGGACATCTTGAAAGAAACATAACTGGAAAACGTTCACACTTTTATTCAATTTATATCTATTCTGTAGATACGGATATCACACTTTGACCCTTTATTGGCTTTAGACTTAATAAATTACTATTAAAAAGCATTTGAAAAGCTGTCTTTTGTCCTTTTCCCCTTACATATATAAAGGAAGATGGAAGCGTTAGATCGACAGACCGGAAGAAAAGTTCCAACTGTGGGAATTCAGTAGGATTGCTTAGGAAGAGAAAAGTGAAGATAAAGACTTTCACGTACCGAGTCTTCGCTGGACAGGTTTGGGTTCATGGGGACGTAATTCTCTTCACTGTCATGAGAGTCGCTGCTTGAAGTTGTGCTGTGCACGGAATCTGGCCGGGGGGACAAGGGAAACCTGGAGGGGCTGATCACAGAAATCATCATGGCAGAGCCTGCCGGGAATGTCTAAAATCACTCCCCAGATCAAAGTGTCACTTTACATTCTTTCAGATATATCCACTTACAGTGATCATCAGTGAGTGTACATGTTTATTTACTTATTTATTCATTTACAATTTACTGACTACATTTGAATGACAACTAATATTTATAGTTATATTACAAAAGCCTATCTTAGAAAAATATATATGCGGTTCTGCGCAAAATAAAAAAGTTCTTGCAAGTGACTTGGATGAGAAATAGAAAGTCACAGGTACAGAAAGGGAAATTTTAAGAATTCCTATTAAATGAGCAGATGTGTACGTGAGATATGAACACTTTCAACACAGACTGGTAACGTCATGCATTCTTTCACCTCTCTGTATGTCTCTGAATAAATTTGATTAAATAATTCCCACAAGGAACCAGCATATTTTCCAGATATGAGTTATCTCAGACATTTCTGGCCCCATGACCCCTTTCCTCTTTAAAAATTATTGAGAACCCAACACAATTTTGTTTATATGGGTTGTAGGGTTATATCTATTGGTATTTATATAATACAAATTAATGGAAGAAATTTAAAGTATAAGAGTACACAATGATATATTCTATTAGATGTCAACATAATATCAAATGTTATGTAGTCTCTGGAAAACTCCAGTGTATGTCCTAGAGACAGAGCAGAAAAGGCAAATGATAAGTGTATCTTAATGAAAATAACTTTTAACTTTACAGAACCTCCCACAGGGGATTCCCCAGATCATTATCTGAGAAGCACTCTTCTAGATATTTTCTATTATAATAAATAACAAAGCTACATATTTTAAATAAAGACTTACTCTCGAGCAAAACTCCTAGTGATAGGAGATCTAACTGGAGCTTGCAATTCTTCCCATTCCGGTAAAGGTTTTATTTCTAAAGGTGCTGGCTTGGCTGAAAGAGAGAGAAAGAGGGCTTTAGTGGGGAAGGAGACATTTTCATACACAGAAATTTGGAAGACAAAGAAGATCCTCTCTCTCTCTCTCTCTCTCTCTCTCTCTCTCTCTCTCTCTCTCTCTCTCTCTCTCTCTATTTATACGTGACAGAATAACTTGAGACTAGCTAGTTCACACATGAAAGAAGGTTAGTGGATCCGAAGTGATTGAGATTACACTGATAAAATCATTAATGGCAAAATCTTCATTAGATAATGTCCTTTAAAGTTGCTTGATTTAAACTTTTTAATAACTTCCAGATTCATATTTTTTCACTAATTTTACCCCCAATATGAAGATCTAATTGTCTATTTTATATTGTTCCTATTTTCAATATTGAATTATCAAACAATTACACATATAAAAGGATGTAAAGAAGGACGAAATACAAAACTTTACTAAAATCAAAAACTGCAGAAAGAATTTAGGACCCAATCTGTTTAATTAATTCACACCCAGTGTGAAAAGAAACAAAACATTCTGTCTCTGAAGTCAAACTCAGCGCTGAGAAAAGGTTGTAATCACACAATTAATTAAAGCCTAATTTAACCAGTACTATCTTTTACCAAATGGAATAAAAAGAAAAATGCTAATATTTTAATACCTTTATTTATAAGTGATCTTTACTTCTTTACAGTTACAGCAGTAACCAGAGGGCTAGTTCTCAGCTCTTTTCTTAAGGTCAAGATTGAAACATTTTTCAGAAGCTTATAAAATGAGCAAAAGGAGTGTAATGATATTATTTACTATCTATAATATTTTAAGTCTATTTAAACATAGTCAATATTTTAGCTTCATTTCATCCAGCCACTCAAAGGAAAACCTTTGATTTTTCCAACTTTCCTTCTAGTCTTTGTCCACATATGTTCAATTTTAGCCAGTGATGTTACAATTACCATGAATCTCTGAACTCAGTGGTCATTTTAAAGGGCAATGTCAAATGTGACATTGTCACAATGTCAGTGAAAATTCACTGACGCCTATGGCTATTGTCAGCTCACATGCAAAAAACTCCATGTGATGTTCTAAAGACAAGTTAAATAATTCTGTACATTTACACACTTACAATGGACAGGTAGAGAATATCTGGCTGACTGAAAAGATTTAACTTTTATGTTTTGCTGTTTTTGAAACGCAAAGGCTCATCCCAGTTTAGTTGTTCGCTTCTAAGTGATGGCATAAAACAAATACTCCATGGAAGTGAATCTGAATTCTGTCTCTGAACAGAATACGTACATTATATTTAAATGCGAGAGACAACTGGAGCTCACCATCAGTGCACAAGCTTCAAGAAAACAATGCATTGATGTCTAAAAGGTTAAAAGAACATGAAAGGACAAGTCCCCATTGCACACTATCAAATATTTAACATGTTTCTGTTAATGGCATAACAAGAAGACTCAATATGAATGATGGGAAAAGTTCACTTTAGAAATAACATGCTGGGAAGCGTTATTTACAACAGCGGTCCTCTATAAGGCTCTTCTTGGCATTTTAAGACAAAAAGATCACAAAATAAATCAACCCCCCAAGCCCCATCCAGCATGCGGCGCTACGTACATACCCTTTCTTCTTGCAGTAAAGTCCCCTACGGTTTGTGAATCAGTTCGCTCTAAACCATGGGGTTTGGGTCTTAAAATTTTAGGACTTTGACCTAATTGGCAAAAAGAAGACTCTCTTAATATAATGTTATTTCTTAATTGAAAAAAAAAGAATGGATTCTGTAAATTAAAAACAAAAAGACAACAGCAGACATGTTACATCTTAAAAGCATACACCAAGGAGTGGAGACTATTTCATTCTTGCTGCATATTCATTCATGCTCACTGTTTGGAAAGGAGTAAACTGCATGCAACAAGGCATTAAGTAAAGTGTTATGTAAAAGAGGAGGATTTTAGTGGGATAATCAGCATGGTTAGTTGTTATCTTTACTCAGGGGGCAGGGGAAAAGTGAGCCATGTTAGCTGTTTTTCTAACATGTCTTAGAAGAACAGATCAAACCAAAAAATTATAAAATCCCCCAATCAGATCGCAAGGACATTTCTAGTCCGAAATTTGGTGTCACCTAAGAAAGTACTGAGTCCTATTGACCTCTCTTATCACTTTCATCATTTCATGGAGATGTTTTAAAAACCTTAATTTGAACATCCTGCATCTTCAGACCAAAGTCTTCTAGAAAAGCAGGAGAATGCCACCATGTCTGCTAATCCAAGATCAAAAGCAAGACCCGTATTTATCTTCTCTGGATACTTAGTGGCTGTCCAACGACAACATTCTGCAAGGATGTGATGTCCAGATTTAGGACATATTGTCTAATTTCATTGTAAGTATTAGAAAACCTACATTCAGCTGTCACTCTTTTCATTTAATCTCTGTCACATACAAGTTGTGCTAAAAAGTACTATGGAAAGTTCAGGTTAAAACTCAGCAGCTGGTCTCACACTTTCTCCCAGAGGAGGCCTTAAAACCAAAGCAGCAGTATTGTTTCAATCAGTAATTTCAGGGACTCTGCTTTCAAGGGCACCAGACTGTCTTTTTCTTGCCATTTACAAAGCTGACATCTATTTGACACTGAAATTAGAACTTGCTGATTAAACACTGACATCTAACCCTTTACTGAAATCGAAGCTTCTTAAACTGTTCTCTAGGTTATATAAAAAAGGAAAATTTTTGTGAGACACTGAACACACTGAGCTTATTCAGAAACAAGGCAGGCTTAGTTTACAATGTGAGTGCTGAAGCTTTGAGGTCATCCAATCCTGTTTGTTTTAGACATGAGACCATAAGAGGCTGAGTGACTTCACCAAGTGAAGGTTTCCCCCAGCTGATCATCTGCTGTACTATCCCTGAATGGACACCTCCTGGACTAGATCCACGATGCTTTCTCTCTGGCCCCTTGGGGAAATAAAGGGTCTTAGGACCTGGTGTTCAGAGCTGCTGGAACTTTTCAGTTCAGTTTGAGCCCTTCCATCTCTGCGAAACCTACAGACATGAGTTGGTACATGAATGATGTGTGAGATCACTACTGAGAGGGGTTTAGAGGGACCTTAAGCAGTTAGGGTAGGGGACACAGAAGGAGTCTGAGGCCTGCCAGTTACTAAAGCAGGCCCAACCCCTAGAGACAAAGGCCGGAGACCAGGACAAAAGGAGTAATCTCTCCACTAAGTAAAAACAGTCAGTTGGAAGTGCAGCTCCAGAATCCCCTATTAGCATAAGCAGGGACCAGTGAGAGTCCTGAACCCTTCACTAACATTAGGTTTGGGATTACTCCAATCCAGGAAGCCCACGCAAGGCTGCAAAGAAGATAAAAGTCCCTAGACGCCCAGTCAAAGTGGCAACCCTTCTTTGGGACCCCTCTCTTTGTGGGGAGTATGTACTTTCGCCAATAAATTTTCCTGCTTTCAGTTGCCTCTTTGGTCCAAGTCATTCTTGGAACCCAGTGAGATGACCCTGGATACCACGGTATCACTACAACCTGCTTCTAGAACTACTGTTTGGTTTCCTGGTGTGTCCCCAGTGTGTCCTCTGCTCTCCTTAACTATCCACTCATTAGTTCTTCACCTTCTGGGGGATTTTCACGGCTGTCCTCCCCCAGCGTCCCTGTGAATTTCTCCACCAGATGCCCAGACCACCTTACACAAGTCGGCGGTTAAATGACCAAGGTCAAGTGACTGCTCATTGACCCAGTTTGATGATCACTTTTTCTCTAGTCCACACGGGTTTTCTGAGAGCTCACCTCTAACGATCCTTCCAGCACCAAACACTGCACTGAGACTCTCCTCCAAACCAAGTTCTCTCAATCGTTTACCTGGCTTTCTTAATAGAAAAAAACGTGCTGCTGAATGAGATCTTAAAAGCGCATTTGTAAAATGTTTATGCATTTTCTGCTCCATGGGAAGCGTAAGGGTGATTTGGGACAAAACCTCAATATGGAGTGGTTGCCTGACTTGCACTGAGTCCCTTGGGCACTGTCACCTTTCTCTCTGTCCTTCCAAACTCAACTCAACAGTTCCGTCTGGACAGAAACGAAAGTCTCCCCCAAAGACAGCTCACTCTTACTTAGGAGGTGAGAAAGCAGAAAAATGTCCCAGGTGTGTAATGAGGCTGCCCTCATTTCTCCTCTACCTTGTAGACAAAGACTTGCTGCTTCTGGTTGTTGAAGAAAATTATGAAAATAAACAGTATAGAATGAGATGACGAAAGGAAAGGTGACAATGAAGTAACTGGAGAAATACTCAAAATCTGAGAGTGAAGGCTCACGGGAGCCTCACTTTTTAAATCCAAACTTGGCTTTGGCTAGACCAGGACTGAACAAGAATGCGCGCTATTTCAGAGTGCGCCTACTGGTGAAATTCCTATGATGCTTGAACTCTTCCGGTTGGAGTGATCTCAACTGTATTGTCACTCTTTGGATGAGGTGACCTGCTCCCTAACTTGTACTACAATTTGGTCAATCTTAATCTCTGATTCAGATCTTTCCTCCAAGATTCTGATCTCCATACGTGCAAAACCACTCAACCACACAGGCACGTAACCTCCACGGTCAACATGGGCTCTTCCCTGTAGACACGTCACCAACCTGCTCTCTCCTGTAAGACAGGTACTACGGTGGCCTTCTTGGGATCATTCCAGATTCCACCTTCTCTCCCCAGTTCCTCTGTTTACTTTACTTCATTAGAACAGTATCATCATTTGTTTTCATTCACCCAAGAAAACCACCCATGTGCGAGTGTGATGTCTTTCCTCCCTTCCTTTTGAAATGTGCTCTGCACTTACCTGGTCTGTTTTTCCGCAGTGAGACACGCCCCCGCCCCCTGCAGGCTAATGGACCTTCACCGCACACCCCTGAAGGGGCCAAGAGAGTGAACCAGATGTTCACCTGTCAGGCGCTGGGTGGTGACTAGACACATGGTGTACGTTTTACATGTAGACAAAACTTGGCCCTTAGGTCGTACACCTGAAACCAATGTTCTATGTCCACTGCACCCCTATAATACAGCTTTTTAAGAAAAGAACTAAAAAGTCACTCGAAGTCCCCAGTGGCGGAAACAAGGGAGAGTCAGGAGGGCTTCTGCTATGCCTTTGTTTGATCATCTCTAACCCAAGGCTTCAAGATCCCTGGACTTCGAAAAGCGGGCGCTCACTCACTAAGGAGGATGCTTAAATAGAAGTACAATTTAATAACATTTTATGTTAAACAGTAAATTTTTTCCTATTGTATCCTTAAGTCATAGAATGAGCTTTCTAAGGGCCAACTGGGTTGTACTGCTTGCCGGTACAAAACCCTTCATGGGTGCTCAGAAAGCAGCCCAATCTCATTAGCACAGATGCTAATACCCTCAAGATCAGCACCTGCAAGGCATTTGGCATCGTTCCTCCATTCATTCCTCACTCCCTCCCTCCCACGACTCTGAACCAGTCCCATCTCCCCTCTTCCTAAGGGTCTGGGTATGTGGTTGATTCCAGAAGAGGCTTTGCCAACCCCCTGACCTCCACCTTCATTTCACTGCCACTCACCCTTCAGACTTTTCTCAGCGGGAGCTTCACTACTAGTGCCAAGGGCTTAGCTCAACCACAGTCCCTTCCACGCTAATTAGGAGAATGTGTTTACTTTTTCTACCGCCTCCATTAGACAGTGAGCTTCTTCCAGAAGCAGTTTTCTTCCTTGCATTTGGAGACCCAAGATCCAGCAGAAGGTACGTCCTGTAAGTGGAAGGCATTGAAATCGGCGTGGATAAACCACCTTGCTCTTAAAGATGGTGGTGTTTAATCTGAGCAGGGACATGATTTTTGCTGGTACTCTAAAAGGGAAAGAGAGCCACTGGATGGTGTTTCAAGAGTTGGCCACCCCAAATATGGCCGAGATAGTCTGGTGAGGTCATGTTTCAAAGAAGCAGATGTGATTCCTTCTGAAAAGTCCACACACTATTATTATTTTAATAGATACTGCTTTACATATATCAACTCAAAGTAATACATTTCCTGTATAATTACAGGTTCAACTGAGTCAAAATTATTTGTTCTTCCCAAATTTTATAGATTATGCCACTATCTCCAATAGGCAATGCAAAAAAAAAAAAGATTGAGGGCAAAAATATTCCCAACATTATTATCCTCTGTTTATTCTAAAAAAAGTAATCCAGCTATAGTCCTGAAAAACTTTCATCCTTGTTTTAAAGATCTCATTGTATAAAGAGGAATATATTAATGATAATTATACTGGAATGTCAAGAATATTAAGGGAAGAGAGAAAAAAAAAAACACAGGTTGAGGCTCGATGCACTTACTTCCTTTAAATAGTAATGCTACACCGAAAATCTGACTTCAGATTTAAACTTTAAAACTTGTTTTAAACCCGTGATCATTCTTGGCATCATTCAGATAGCTTCCAAATTTTTATGATAGTATAAAAGTAACTTTTAAAAAACATGCTGCTTTTTAATTGTACTCAGGCCTTTTTTTTTTTTTTTTTTTTTTTTTTAAGAAGAGCTCTTTCAGAATATTTAGAGCAAATACACACTATGTCAGAAAAGACCCACCCAGGAAGCTCCTGCGATGGGTCTTCTGGACGCACACACACCACTGTGATGACCCAGACCGCAGACGCTGTAACCTAGCTCGCGTACTTTCAAAATGTAGTAATGAATGGTCAGAACTGCATGAATGGACAAAGCCAAAGAAAACGAAACACAAAGGTAGTACTTGAAGCTCCAAACAGCTGCTCCGCTCCACAAGGGTCCGAGGGGCCTGGAGAAGTGCGATGAGTAAACGGGATCGATTTTGTTAAGTAATGACTTACTTTAGGGGAAGCCAAAAGCTCTATCTTACAGATTCCCTACACAAAATAACTTTTTCACCAAAATATAAAACCTTCATTGAAGTGATCAAAACATAATTTGTCCCTCATTTCCAAGTACTCAGCTACTGTTCTAATGTTTGCTACAATATACGCACGTTATATTTTCTTCTCTATTAACAGAAGCAAAACTTGTTTCAAAATAAATACTATCATGACAGAAATATCTCCTACGTGTGGGATGGAGGCAAAGGGTCCATGAAAATCCATTAAATGTAAGTGACTGGAACATCTCTATATTTCTGAAGCTTCGATTACTCAGAAGTAGTTGAAAAACTCGTCTCTACTACAAACTGCAGCAGTTTGCATCTATAATTGAGGATATAAGCAAGACTAAATGTCACTCATTTGCTGCAGACACATCCGAATAAGACATGCACAGAAACTAGTTAAACTGAGTGCTGACGTACTCATAACTGGGCTTTGGAACAAAATAAGCCATATTTGATAGAACCAGGCTGGCTTCTTACAAAGTTCGGTAAATAAGAGACAAACTAGAATAAGAGACTGAGTCATTTATCCTGTCACAACATTTGGCATTACAGCAGCCTCACCTGATCTATGCATATTGGCAAGAATTTTATGATGAAAGGAGACATTTGTCTGACAGTTCGTTTTTAAGGGTAAACTTTGTTCTGGATTCTAAACTGGGTTGTAACTGTATTTTTCTTGAATAGTTAAAGAGAGTGGACAAAGTGTCCTCTGTAACAACTACTTCCTCATGTCTCCTCTCTTGTAT
The DNA here is from genome assembly GCA_004363575.1 of Solenodon paradoxus. Lineage (NCBI taxonomy): Eukaryota > Metazoa > Chordata > Mammalia > Eulipotyphla > Solenodontidae > Solenodon > Solenodon paradoxus. The sequence goes on from RJWH01003068.1 coordinate 46,016, forward strand.
TACCTTTGTTTAAAAGGTGGAATAGTTCTAAAGAAAAGCAAACATCTTTTTAAAATTTTTTTTCTATAGTCTTAGTCATTTCTTTACTATTTTACTAAACCTATTTGTTTTGAGTTGCTAGCAAATATGGGATTCTTTCATTCTGGGTGTTCTTTCTCAGGTTTTTTTTTTTTGTTTGTTTGTTTTTTTTTTTTGTATCTAAGCAAAGATACCAAACAAATAATCTGGCCTAGAAATTCAGCACTGTCTTTCAAGAGTCCAGTTAATTTTTAAAAGACTGAATATAGTCCCCAAAGTAAGGAAGAACCTACTTTGCTCTGTTCTACTCTGAAGTTACTGTAGGTTGGTTTAGAAAACTAGACAATGAATCACTCCTGTGCTGGAATATTTAAGCGCTTTTATGCTGTCCACAGGGAGGTACCGTTGTACGTGTATATGGTACATATAGTATACATGCTGCACTATGATATATACAGGAAAGATTATGTTATAATAGGGATACATGAGTTCCGGGATACTAAAAGCATATTATTATGCTCTTAAAATTTCTAACATGTAAAAAGAAAGTAAAGAGAAATCTCTTCTGATTCTGCGTTCTGTTTACCACACGGAAGCACTAATGAATGGTGAAATAAAACCAGGGATTTCCACTGTTTTGCAGACCCCAAGAGAAGGAAAACAGGCAGGAGAGCAAGGAGGAAGGACTCAGAAGCTTTGTAACCCTGACCTACCTACCACCTTCCCAGGTACATGGGACCCTAAGATAGGAAGCTTAGAGATCTGAGGGCAGGGGAAAATGAGTAGCAATCGCCTAGTAACAGGCACTGATGACAGGCAGACAGGGAAAAGAGCCGGGTTAGCATCAAAATGAACATTTCAATGTTTCCAAGCATCTGTGACCCTTTTATCTTAATCCTTCCGCAATCTGTGAACTCAGTTAGAAATCTAACAATGTCCAAACACACTTCTGCTTATTTTCTGCAAAGAAGAAAATGACTAAGAATGTCTAAAATACATGTAAAGATAAGCAAGGACAAAGAGAAATGGAAAAGGTGGTGGAAAGAAAGGTGGCAACGCTCACACACATCTGAAGACATCAGCCCAATGAAGGCTCGGCTGCCTGGGCTGATGGGTGGCTGCAGGCGTCCCAGCCATGGACCAAGGTGGGCACTGGATCCAGGCCCACGATCTTTCATGCGACCTGTTGTGAAAAGAGCCTAACCGCATTCTGTGACTCAAGTAGGGGAGGCAGAATCAAGACCACAGAGCGGGGATGGGGCCGAAGCTCCTGGGAGGCAGATGTGGAAGAAAACAGAAAAGCAGGGAAGAATGGAAGCGGGAACAAACAGGTAAAGACTGCCCAGGAGAGAGAAATGCAGAGACAGCCGCCCAGCAAGTGACAGTTCCCAAGGAGGCTGGGCTCCCGGGAGCTCTGTCCTTTCAGCAATAGACTTAAAAGCAACTTGAAACACAGCTCACTTTAAGATTCTCTGAGCAGGTCTCAGCTCCCCACACCTGGAACTTAATTAGAATGACTGACTATTCATGACCGATCTCAGGTGACTTAGAAACTGACATGGAGATCACATATAGTCTTAAATAAAATTGACCTATGAATGTGCAGAGGGCTCCAGAAATGACGCCACTCAGCGCACAGCTAACAGACCACCGTCCCTGGCTGTTAAGTTTCAGCCACTGTGGCAGCCTGTCATCTGCGTCTCTGTCACTCAAACTCACATTTACAAAACGTGGGTACATGTTACCAAATTAGTGAAAAAGTCCCTTTTACACTGACCTTTTCAGAAACCATGTTGCCTTCGAATGTAATTATGAAGGCCACTATGATAAAATAGGTTAAGAAGCATTTACTTATAACCCAGCAGAGCAGAACCATTTTTCAAGAAGTTGTCATACAGAGAGGATGGAAAGCTGATACAGGCAATGTCACTGTTCTTCAAAAATGATGTCAAGTGTATGAATCATCTCAAGTCTGATCTGATGTTATCATTCTGGAGAAGAGGTCACAAGATAGCAGCCCCAGACCATATTTAATTTGCAGAAGTGTTCGGTTTAATCTACGATGTTTTATTTTGCTCTTTTTTGGTCTTGATTTTTCACCCTAGCCCCAGGTAGCACACAGCTGATTTGTCCTGTACCCTATATGCCTGAGTCCTAAGGGTGTGCCCATTGTTTTGCTTTTCTAAGGAACTAAGCTAGCAGAAATAACTTAAAAGTTGAAAGATAATACAGAACAAATCCAAAATGGCTGGTTTCTCATGATCCATCAGATGTGCCTGTATGTCCCCACTGTCATTTTCACAAGTCAACAAAGGATTGTAGCTGGGAAGCCACTAGTTATTCCCCTTCCATGGGAATAGGGCATTCCCTTTACTCTAAATTCTCTCCTGCTGCCTGCCAATCCCTTTGAGTATGTTATTTTGTAACCTCTGCTCCAGAAAGAAGACTTAAAAATAAATCTCACCTGGGCATTGAAATATGATAAAATAGTTAACGTGTAAGTAACAACAGTGCTTGACTTAATTAAGCAACTCGGGAATAAGGTAATAGCCAAGTACTTCCAAATTTCTCATTTCAGTTCTGCTTCAGATTTAACAACAGGTAAATGCAGATCTAAATGGCCACCCATGATTCTTCCATGTAGTCAGGCTCTCCTACCTTTTCTGTCTGGTTTGAGGTTCCTATCCACGGGGGGTGGTTCACAGTCTGCGACAGGAACAGGCCTTCTGGGAGGGGTCTTTGGGCTGGGCCTGAAGCCCATATGAGCAGGAGGAGGGACTTGCATTCCGAAGGAAGAAAAATCAAATGTCCCAGGAGTCATTGGTACGTAGTTGGCTTCCTGGATAGGTTCCGTGAAAGTGCTGGGATGTTGTCGTGGTGGAGAGTTGGGATTCATCGGGACGTAATTTTCATCCAATTCTTCGCTTGATACACTTCCCACTGTCAATACATTTTTGATTTTCTAAAACACACACATATTTTCTTTAAGAAACTAATCTCTCGTCCAACAGGAAAATACAATTATCAGTCACATCTATGCATGTGGACGTAAAGGAACTTTATCTCATGATCTCATTTTGTTTCAGGGACGTTTGAAGATTTTTGACAATGACATATACTTGATAATACTAAGTTATACTTACAAAGTGATTATGGAAGCCTTCAAGTGAACTAGATCTATCACTTGGAAATGTCCGTGGAATATCATAGCAGTCTTGAGAACTAGTATCTAAAACAGAGAACAAACTATCAGCATTTCTTACTGTCTTGGCCAGCTCTCAGGGTAATCGGCAATGCCTTTTCCCTCTTTACCCACATACACACACACACACACACACAATTTAAGAAGGATGCTTACCGAATAGGATCTTAAACTGACATATGAAGCCATTAGAAAGTGCAACTCACTCAGACACTAACCAAAATCAGTATTTGATTAGGAAAAGGGGTAACTGTCTAATCTAGGGATAAAACAGATATCTAAAGATGGATGGAAATTTTTTTTTTTTATCTTTTGCACCTCCTTGTACCTAAACTTGCATCTCATCTCACTGGCTTATAACTAGGTTACAGTTATAAGAAGAAGGGAATTAGAAACTGATACTAAGGCATGCCCTGGTGGAGCAGGGGTTAGGTCAGTCGCTTCTAAAGAAGCGTAGGCCATATACTTCTGGGTTCAAGTTCTGGGTCCGGGGGAAACAACCAGTGTGAACAACTCTTTCCCTGACTGCCTGTCTATTTGCCTTCATTCCCGCCTGCACCTTTCCTTAAAAAAAAAAAAAGAAAAAGAAAAAAAGAAAAAAGAAATTGATATTGATATTGAATGGTCAAATAGTATTAATGTAAAAACTATTTATGATGTATTCAATCCTTATCTTTTTAAGACCACTGGATAACTCTAGCACAAAATGCAAAAGTATGAGCTCATTGTTTTCAGGATACGTGCATTTTAAACTTTGGTTTTCTATTTTTAGGAGTTGAAGAATCTCAGAGAAGAATACAAAGCATTATTCAGAAAATATATCTGCACCCTTTTGTTCAGAGAGGGCCATTCAAAGAGCAGGACACGGACACAAACTAATGGTCCATCAGCAGATGACTAGACAAAGAACGTGTGGTGTATATACTCAGTGGAATGCCATGCGGTCGTTTACAGAAGATGAAACCGTACCCTTCGCGACAGCCTGGATAGGTGTGGAGGGGTCATGCTAAGTACAACAAACCAGAGGGAAAAACAGAAGCACAGGATGGCTTCACTCGCATGGAATAGGAAGAAACGAAAGACACAAACACCAAGAAAACGGACAGGATGCGAGGCTGAGGCTGGGGGGCGGGGAAGGCGGTGAGGCGGGGAACAGGTGGTGGCGCGGTGAAGGGCATGTGCAGGGCACTGGAACCCTGGTGGTGGGGGTGGTGTGAAATGCAGACTGAGGTGGAATGAAATATCCCCAAATACAACAAGTGACAATGCAAACAAAAGAAATAATAAGACAAGACAAAGCAATCTCAGAGAAAATCTCAGACTCAGTTTTTCTCTTCTTGAGTTGTATCGGTCCGGGGCAGGCTCTCAGAGAGTGCAGAGGAGTGAGTGAGTGGCTAACGAGAAGCAGAGAGAAGAGTCCGTGGGGTAAAAACAAAGGAAACCTATGCACCGTGGTGGCTTAGGGGTTAAGTCTGGCTGCTTTAGGTCCACAGAAAGCCGAGGGACCCCAGTGTGTGCCCTGGGGTTGAAGGAACAAGTGAAATGCACAACTGAACAAACAGAATGCATCTTCCTCCTTAGACCGGTGCCTCCAGTCAAGCGCAGTTCACATACATCCGAAGGACCTGGGTTCGTATCCTGGGGAAGGAATGTGCGGGGTGTGCAAGGGTGTGGGGGTCAGGGAGGGAACAGCCAAGATGAACTAAATTTAAAAAATGAAATAAATACGTCTTCCTTCTCTTCTGCTTGCCTGCCAACTCACCTTCCATTCTTTCCAAAAGCGAATTAATTAAACCAACCAAGCAAAAAGCGCAGAGGCTTGATTAGGACCGAGTATCACCTACTGAACACAATGAAAAGGTGGCTTATTTAGAAAGGAAGGAAGCTGAGTCCCGGCGTGACACAGAAGTGGCCGCAGTGCCACACAAACACAGGAGCGAAGAGAGGCTGAAGCGCACCTGGGGTCTTCCCACCCAGGTCAGACAGAAAGCGGGAGAAGGCTGCGCACTGCGGCCGGAAGCAAGGCTCCGGGCCGCTTCTCTGGGGACAAGAGACTCCAACTCATCTCCCTTCCAGCACCCCCCTGGGGGTCTCGGGGGACTTTCCTTTCCCCTGTCCCCACACTGAGAAAGCAGATGTTTCCATCGGGAGCCTGTACCCACAGGAGAAGCCCACTGGAGCTGACCTCTCCGAAGTTTGTTCAAATCCACGGTGGAGATGGTGTGGCTGCGGGCAGGCGGCATCCCTGCGGCCGGGATGCAGCAGCTGCTGTCCGCGTCCGAGGCCGCGCGCGCGACGCTACAGGTTTCCACCGGGGAGCGGTCGTGCGCTGGGTGCGGCTTCGGCGGCCGCGGCGGGGGAACGTCCGGAATCGCGTCGAGCTTCGACGTCTGTCCCAAGGTGCCGTCTGGAAATGTTCGTGGAATCTGGTAGGTGTTACCAGGGGTGGGAGGAATGTCGTAACTCACAGGCACAGACGTGTGCCTCATGGGAGGCTCTGCACCCGAAGTCCCGGCTGGGGTATTGAAAACGTACAGCTCCCCATCTGCGTCGGTACTGGATGGGGACGCCTTGGGCAAGGCGTCGTGGGAGTAGCTCCTGGGCAGGCTGTACATGCCGGCGTCGATGGACGCCGCCGCCGCCCGGGGTGGCGGGGAGTCATACATCACCGGCTGCTGAAAAAAGCCATTCACCCCATGTTTACTCTGGGAGGACGCGGGGTTTTTATGAGAAGGGACGTTATCATTGCAGTCTGTTTCCGAAGAGGTGGACTTGGCAGAATCCACGTGTGTTCTAGAGAAAAATTGTTAATGACACAAAAGAAAGCCCGGTGAGGACACCAGACAACATTTTAATAAATCGATCTAGAGCTTAGCAATCATAACATAGGCCTTTTTAAAAACCATTATTATTATTAGATTTCTGGGGAGTGAGCCGTAAGATTTACAGCCTGGCTGTGCTTTGCTTTTCATGATTACGGACCAGACAAGAAAACACCACCACAAAACCACCAAAAGCATTCCTCCTAATTCCTGCCCTCCTCCTGCCCACGCCACCAGCTCCCGCTGTGACATACGTCCACACGGAAAACCACAATCCCAGAAGCACTGGAATTAGGTACAAGACTCTGAGAAAGGAAAATGGTTAAGGCATGGACGAGAACAAGGGCATTGCCTTGGAAGAGCATGCGGAGTTTAGTGCCAGCGCAGGCGGCAGGCTGCTGCCCCTCGGCTCTGACCCACCTGCAGCAAGTCGGGAAAACAGTCCAGTTACCTGGTGCTCAGGTCATTCAGCAGTATCTACAACGGGGTGGCAACTTCACAGGTTTTTTTGGGGGTCTATCCTCCTTTCTACCAACTTTCTAACTGCTCTTGAAGGAGCATTTAGCCCAAATTACAAAGAGGATAAACGACAAGGCAGAGAGCTACCTAACTCCACACAACCATTAACTTTCAGAAGGCTATTTTATGCTCTGGGCCTATTTTTCAATCTCCGCAGTTTGTGGCTGCACATTGGGGTGTAGGCCAGGATGAAGCTTATCACACCTTCTTAATATTTAACCAGACACCTTAGCTACATATTCTTGTCCAAAGTCCTGTGGGAATTTAAACTTAATCTTTAATAAAAGTAACTGGGGAATCATTTCCTGGAAGGACTTATCTTCCCTGATGGCTCTGGAACTCTGGCTTTGTTTACTGCATTTACTCATAGACAAGCCTTCCAGCCTCTTCAGAGAAGCCATGTTGTCATCCTTTGGCTTTCCTTCTCTCTCAATGACTGTCCTTTATTTCACAATTGCCTCCCTCTTCTGGACTCTCCATCTGGGAAGAGCCCACGGAGCTCAGTTCTCGAACCGTTTACCACACACCTCGTTAAAAATTCTCCTTTCTCGTCACTTTACCTTCCACGGAATGCTGACAATCCCATCGTCTTGTAAAGTCTGGGTCCCACATTTTCCAACTGTTGAAGTATGTATCTACAGGGCTCTCCTAGCAGTACCTTGCTGGTGTGTGCCAAACCAAACGCAACCTTGTTCTCAAACTGCTTGCCCTTTCTGACTTGTCTTTAAAAGAAGTATCTTTAACCAGAGTCTCTAGGATCAAAAACCCAGTCAAGCTTTGATGGATTCTCTTTCATCTCCACCTCCACCGAGGCACAAAGGTCCCCTTCCGACCTGAGTACCTGCCCCACTGTTATCACCCAAGTCCACGTGTCTGAGGAGATCTACAGCACCAAGCCATGAACTTCTTCCTTCTAGTTTCTCCCTCTTCCCATCCATCCGTGGGACCATACTGCTCTACTGCTTTCAAGATCACTATTTTCAAAACATGACTTTCCTATTACTCACCTACTCAGAGACATTTCTATTAGGACCCCCATAGGCTGTGGGAACTAGAAGGCTACCAACTGCACTTGGCATTGAAGCTACTAAAACCAGTTCCCCTTCTGTGCCCCATCCATGTCCCAGGGTCCACACACTGAATACCTTACCCAAAGCAGTCTCTCCAGTCAAGCCCCCTGGTACCTCTCCTTTCTCTCAAGCTTAATTACATTTCTCTAATTCATCTCAAACTCAAATTGCTAACCAGTCTCCTTTTCTCCCACAAACCAGGTGTAGTTCAAATCCTATCCCTTCTCACCCTCCATCTCAAAAACACCAGCACTGCCCCTTCTAAGTACTTTAATACACTTACACATTACATTCTACGCCTGGCATTTTGTGTCATTCCAACATGTGCTTCAGAGAAGCTGGAAGTACACTGAGTAGGAAGCAAACCTCCCTGCCTTTGACGAGCTTATACTCCAGTGGTGGAGAATCAGTAACAATATCACACTTATGCTTAGTGTATTATTTCCAGCATCGTGAGAAAAGAGAAATATGGAGGCAACACCAGGATGCTATGAAAACCTAAGCAAACCTCCCTGCCTTTGACGAGCTTATACTCCAGTGGTGGAGAATCAGTAACAATATCACACTTATGCTTAGTGTATTATTTCCAGCGTCATGAGAAAAGAGAAATATGGAGGCAACACCAGGATCCTATGAAAACCCAGGGAGGAGTTAATTGAATCTGGGAATTTGGGGAATGCTTCCTTGAGAGCACATGTCTGAGCTGAGTCTTGAAAGATGCACATGGGTTTACAACGCAATTCTCAGCTCTGTGCCTTTGTCGATAAACACTCGGTACGTGTCTGACTTCTTAATGTGTTTAACTTGCAAACTGTGAAGGCAGCTGGATTTTAGGTCATTGGTTTGCACCTTCACAGCACCTAGCAAAATAGTGGGCACACAGTGGGTACTTTGAAAGTGTTTATTTAACTGTCACTTGTGCAAAATGCAGATACAAAATATTTCTGAGCAATGATCCTGGACACCAGTCCCACAGTCACAGGAAAGCTGAGACCACTGAAATCAACGAGAGACATCGTAAAAAAAAATAAAAAGCTGAAAACTGTCATTTGTCTGTTGGCTTTTTAAAATCTGACATTGAAAAAATAATTGTGAATCTCCAGAAACTAAAAATCATAGTTAGTAGCATAGGTAACAAAATTGACAGTGTGTAATTTTAAATACTCACAGCAAACAAGCAAAATCAAGTTAGAATTTGATATTATTAACTAGTGTGGATTTATACAAAATTTCTTTGGCTTTTACAAGTAAAATCCCATTACAACAAATATACAGAAATTCATCTTTGGAATACTTGTGAGTTACTACCATTATCTCTGGGGTCACTGAAACTATTTAGTGGATCTTAACGTGCTATATAAAAATGTTTGAACAGATGCTTTGTAGAATCTAAACCCAGTAACAATCACTTAGTACATGAAAAAAATTGTTCTGAAAATAATGCTTACTATCATAATCCTGTTTCAAAAAGATGTTTCCCACCTACCCTGTAGTTCACCTTCTCTTTGACAGTGCAAATCTAAATAAGATAATAAGTACTGCTGAATCCTGAACAGTCCCGCGGTTAGGGCCACCAACCTCTGTGCAGCTGAAAATCAAAAAACAACTTTTGACTCCCCAAAAGCTTAACTAATAGCTTGCTGTTGAGCAGAAGAAGCCTTATCAATAACATAAAGAGTGGATTAAAACATATTTTGTAAGCTATATGAATTATGTACTGTATTCTTAAAAAAGCTAGAGAAAATAAAAACTGTTAAGAAAATCGTTAAGGAAGAGAAAACACGTTTACAGTACTAGGCTGTATTGATACTGTGAGATTGTGCCGTATTTCTTTTCTAAAACCCACACAGAAGTGAATCTCAGCAGTTCCAACCCATGTTATTCAAGAACTAACTGTGAACGCAAATGAGAGTTTTCACCATGCTGCCAAAAAAGCTGGACAGGCCCCTGATCATAACTTTCCTGCTCCTTTTTCAAACAGTAAACCAGTATCCTCCAATTCTCACTGCTGCCTCAACTTTTTTGATTACTGAACATCAAACAACAAGAATAATCAAACTGGAGCGCCTTGATGGCTCAGGTGCTAAGTCAGCGGCTGGGGTGTGGACCATGTAAAGCCCAAGGACCCAGTTTCAAAACCTGCGGGGCAGGGAAAAACAGCCAAAATAAAGAAAACAAACAAAAGGATGAAAGCACCTCCTTCTCTTCTTCCTTTCTTAAAATGCTTCTTCTCTTCAAAAATAATCAAATTAAAATATCTTACAGCTCAGAAGAGAGAGATGTGAGAGTAGAATGGAAAGGACTGGGAAACTGAGAACTTGTCTGGGAAAGGCTTTATGGTATCTCTGGGTACACAGTGAAATCCATGCAATGTTTCTACTTAAAAATGTGTAAAGCTGGTGCGCCCTGGTGGCCTAGTGCATAAGGCCACCGAAGTATATCACATATATTCCAAGGACTGAGGTTCCAGACCCACGGCCAGGGGGAACAACCAAGATGAACAACTAAGTAAGAAAAATAAATGTTTCTTCCTCTTCTCTCTTCCTGCTTGCCTATTTGCCTTCACTCCTGCCTGCACCTTTCCTTTAAAAAAATTTGTTTGTAAAGTCAGGGCTTGGGGTAAGCTCCACTTTCCTGCTCTGTAGGAAGAGTCCAAGGTTTCATCAATTTTAGCAATCTATTTGATTTCCTCAAATTCACTCAAACCTAACTTGGGTATCCTATTGAATTTGCTATATTGGGATTTTACCTGCATGATTAATTTTTCACACATATCCAAAGGAACCACAACACACTCACTGCAATGGAATCGTTTTGCTTTCAAAATCTTCCAGTAGTAGGTATTCCTCTCCTTCTTCAGAAACAAAAGATGACCCTTGGCTGGTTTATAATCACATAAGAAATAGAGCAAGATCACCATTTATAAATCAGTGAAATCTGTTAAGCAAGCAATACTGTGAGTCTGTAACAAAGCATCTGAAACAGAAGACCGAGTTCCAGAAAAGTCAGCTAGGTACCAGGGTTCTCTGACAAAGATGGCAGAGGTGAATGTTTCTGCCATAAAATCTCCTAAACATCAGAAATCCTTAGTGGGGAAATATAAACCCAGTATATAATATGAAGACAGTTTCTTTTAAGCTTCAAACAGGGCTAAAAATATTTAAAGGTAAGATTCTTTTACATATGTATGCACACATACACACCACACACGCGCTCACGCACGCATGCACGCGCGCACACACACACACACACACACACACACACACGGATTTACCTGGTAGGTTCGGGCTTCTTGCTTTGACAGTTGATCAGCAGGAGGTAGTCTTGGGGATCATCCTGGAGACCAAGGGTTTCCAGGTGTGGTGGAGAGCTGATGAGCTGATATGGAGGAGGTGGGGCAGCACAGGATGCGTCCCCCTGGGTGGTGGGTGGCGGTGCTGTGTTCATGGCTACAGGTAAGTCAGCTGGTGCTTGGGAGGAGCCACCAGGAGGCTTGATCGGTTCTGCAACACCAAAGTGGAACCATCACTGCCTATCCTATGTCAGCAGCTTTCTTCACCAAAGCTCATCGAAACTTGCAGACATTGTTTAAACACACAGAAACAGACTCAACCATGACAGTGCCCATTAAAACCAACACTACCTCAGCGGTGACATTTATCCCAGAAATAACTGGTTCTGGTCAAAGAGATCTGAAGAGTTGGGTCTTTCTCTTTTCCAAGGCTCTAAAAATGCTACGGTTTTGAGGTTACTGGGAATGAAGATATTCTTCAAAATTAGCAGAAGAGACATATCTTTTGTTCTCATGTGATGACTTGGCATTGTAAGCCAAGTCAACCTTCCAAGGAGGTCCACTTTATTACGTGGCATCTGTAGGTGGCTGCGCCGTGAGGACCAGGGTCAGCTATTTGTCACACAGGTCACCCTCTGCTTCTGTTCATTCTTTTCTTTCTGCTTCTTAGCAGACTAGAAAGTTTCTAACTCTAAGTCTGGTAAAAATAAATTCTATTCATGTTCAGGGGAAGGCTTTTTTTAAGGCATTACCTCTTGCCTCAATTCATGGCCTCATTTCCCATTGAATGGATTTGTGTAGTATCTTCATGAAAGAGGGCTCAGCAAGTGAAATAATTTATTAAGCACTTAACTATGTTCTGAGGAGATCTATGAAAACGGCTAACTTGCAGAGAATGCAATAACCTGGAAACAAGTTGGAAACCTAGAAATAAAAACCCCACCATAATCCTGATACAATCAACTATTATTTTAAAGATCCAGGAGGAAAATTCTGTTAGTCTAGCAAGCAAAACAAAGCTATAAATAGTCCAGAAAAAAGGGTAAATGTTCATAAATAAAAACATTTATTTCTTGTCTATATTAGAACAGAAAAGTCAGGGTTGAAACTGAGATTGTTCATAAAACATTACCTAAAAGACACTAAAAAGCAGTTAAGAGTTAAGAAGTTCTGCCAAATAGAATTAAAAGCATTCATTCGATTTCATTCACCAGGCAGGGTCTACATGCCAGTGCTATCTTCTCTAGAAACTGTAGAATAAGTGCACTTTTTTAAAAAAAAAAAAGCTTTTTCTTTATTTGTTTTTATTTAGCTGTTCACATTTGTTGTTCACCCTCGCCCTGGGTCTTGAACACTGCACCTTGGGGTGTAGAGATGCAGTCCCTGGGCCACCAGGGCACACCCTCCACGTGCTTTTGATAAGTCTTTAGGCGGTTAATTTTAATATTCATATATGAGCACGGTAAAGTTTACTGGGCTCATTTTATGAACCTTCTTCCTAGCCACAGAAGCACATAGCTTCATCACAGCCCTTGAATAATAACACGGTGAGATGGTTAAGGAAGGCGATGTCTCTCTAACTATGGGTCTGCCATAAGAAGGAAGGAATGAAGGAGCAAATGTGTTGGCGGGTGTGGTGTGAGATGCACACCGACTGAGATGTGAATTCAGAGTCTGAAAAGTATAGAGTATAAAAGCATAGCGCGACGCAAACGAAAGAAAAGCAAGAAAGGATCAGAACGCCTGTGCGTCTGTGTGGTAGACGCTAACCCAGCAGAAACTCACTCAGCATTTTCTCCATTCAGGTGGGAAGAAATGAAAACCAGGAGCACTCCCAAGTCTGCCAGACCTGTCCACCTGCCAGAGCCATTTGGAATGGGCTCCTCATGGTTTTGTGAGACCTCCCGGAGGCTAATGAATCGTGAAAACGTCTTCCAGTGGAGCAGGGGGCCTGAGTAAACAGACGCTTAACCTCTTTCCTCTTGGCTATGCTCCATGCTCTATGCTCTCGCCTTCATACGACCTCCTCTAACAAACTCCAGCACTTTATGCCGAATTAATGAATTACTTCTTCCTTATTTACGAAGGCAGAAATACAGAATGGTGAGGATAGAAAAGCGAATTTTTGGACACTCACACAACATAACGTCATAACTGCACTGGGCACTAGAAATCCCTCACGCCACGACTAACAGATGTCGACTATAAGGAGTGTATGTAATGCACCCTGTGGAATACTTTCATGCTTTTATTCAGTTGCACATATACAGAGATTTATTTAAGGGGATTTAAAATGCCACAGATGAATCCGTGACTCACAGCAAATCCTAGTGGACTGTTCAATTTAACAGAATGATAAAAGTATTTACTTCTCAAAGAAAAGTTTAAGAAAAAGATATCTAACATTGAGGAGGGAAAAAAGAAAGGCAGCGAGATCAGAAGGCAGTTACTATAGCCTAGCGAATGTATTCTACACGTTTCCTTCCCTCTACCTTGGAGGCCTGGTCAAACTTTACACTCCAGTTCAAGTTTTCGTTCTAACCCCCAAAAATGAAACGAAACATTGGAAATATATGTAAAACAGTGTGGATTCTGACTTTCCACTGTAACTTCTAAAATAACTTTCCCAGGTGGTGGTGGTGGGTTGTTTTTTTTTTTTGAGGTCACTTTAATTTACAAAATAATGAACGTTTAGATGTGCAGGCTCACTGTTCATCAAATCTATACCACACTGGAATGTGAACGGAGAAAGCAAAGGAACGGATGAAACAAAACCAAGCCTGGAACATTTGCAACAGAGCTGAGGTGAACAAAAGGGAATGGGACAGGAGGGGGCAAATGGTGGTGGAGCCCACTGGACAATGGGGAAGAACACTTGGTGATTTGGGGGAGGGCAGGGTGTGTTGACATATATCTAAGGAATGGGGAATCTACACATAGGAAATTATTTCAATGTGTAGAATAATTCAATAAAAAATAAATATACCACACTATGGCCACTGTTTATACAGATACTTTTCCTTGGATAATTGTTCTAAACTTGATGTCTATGCACCAAGTGCCCCAAATGATTCCTCCGAAGCAGGAAAGAAGTCATCCAGTCAGACAGCTGTTCCCTTGACATTGTTTTATTAACACAATGGAGTCATATCGTTTTTATCATTCCCTTCGTCCACCTGTGAATGATGTAAGTGTTTCACTCTCTATAAACTTTACAGCTGCAAGATCCTCTTGATTTTCTAACAGGAGGCCAGGGATCTGAAATTTCTTTTTTTTTTAAAAAAAATCTTGCTCACGATATGGGAAGAGTCCTATATACTTCTAAGAGGCAAGAATTATAGGAAAGAGTCGATGAAATTCACTGGTAATCTCATGAAAGGAAAAACCTCCGAACAAAAAAAGCCAGCCCCGTGTTCCCAACAACACTACATCAAATAATCCAGGATTTTCTTGAAAATAAGCAATATGTGAAGAAGCAAAAGCACAAAAAGCCCTTCTTGATCAATAAAAAAAATCAAATATTAGGAAAAAGAAGCCAGAAGAGGGACTTACTGTAGCGCAGATAATGCTCAGTCTTCAAAGTTTTACTCTTGAGGTTATTTTATTCTTGGTCATTTGACCATGTGTGTACGTGAGTGTGTTGCGTGTACATTACCTCTCTGCATATTTTAATGCAAGCCAAGTGCTATCGAAATAGTCTCTAACAGAACATTTCTGGCTCAAATTAACCAATATTCTGAATTAAGAAACTTCTGTCTCACCTTTCTCTCAGACATGACATCCGGTCCTGCTCTATGTACAAGACACTGGGCAGGCCACACTGCTCTCTGGCTCCCTGGAGTTCTAACTCACTGCTCTTTCTAAATAATGCTGCTCTCGAATTTCTGAGAAGCCAACATCAGTTCAGGGTGTGCTTGTGTTTGCACAATTATTTCCTGTCTCTTAATTCAGAAGGCATGAAGAGTATAATTAGCATTCATTAAAGGCCTAATAAGCTCCCAGAGCAAACTCTTAATTGAATTTTACTTAGAAAGCTAATAAACACATGAAGGAAAGCCTGCAGTGAAGAGACGGAGATTATGTGAGAAGAACCACAAATAATACTATATTGGTCTCTATCATAATGGAGTATTGTCCTCTTTGAAAACACAATGTCCTGGTCTTAGTCTTCCTCACAGAAAATGGGGTGCCCACGTGGTGCCTCTAACCACACACAATCATATTGGGTTTTTTTGTTTTAACTAAATGGCACCAGAGCTTAAGCCCAGGGAAGCAATTCTACTTTGCTTACAGGTAAGTGTGAATATTTCAAGGCAACGTCATGGGTTCTCAGACTCTGTGACCACTAACCGCTGCACCAGAGCAAGTGCTAAAGAAACAGCTGTGTTGCTAGTGTCCCTCTCAGGAGACCAGACGAGATGCGACATTCCCTGATAGAGTAGTTAGTTGTTGGTCTCAGTTGTAAGTTTTACGTCTATGTTCACAATGAAAGATAAATAGGTCAAGGTTACTCTGTTTCAATTGATTACTGATTTGCCTGGTCAATTGTGATTTTTTTTTCTCTAAGAACTTTGAATAGCTCTGTGTCTAATCAGCTTATCAAACAGGACCTCAGAGAGGATTCAGGTTGGGTCCTGGTGGCTCAGGTGCTGAGATGGCTGGGGTGCGAACCACGTAAAGCCCAAGGACCTGGGTTGCGGTCAGGATGAAAAACCAAAAAATAAACAGCTAACTAAAAATGCTTCTTCCTTCCTTCTTCTCTCTTAAAAAAAAAATGTTTGCATTATCATTAATGCTAAAATTAATATCTTCTCACTTCTGAACACACCACATTTTTTTATGGAAGAACATTTTATAAAGGTAAATCTAACAAGTGGATACACACAGACAAAACTGTAAATGTAATTTTCAGTGACGTAACCTCTAGTTTCATCAAACATATAATCAAATGTTGAAGACCTGTGATCATAGCGCAATCTATTTAATAATTTAGGTTGAAAACAAGTCTGTCTTCTTATTTGTCATGACTCTTGTAACAGATTGTAAAAACGCTGTTGGGAGACTTGAAAATAAACTCTTAGAAAGCACTGCCATAATTCTTATCCAGAGCGTTCTGGCATCAGAATAACCTGGGGTTTTATTTTCAGAAATCTAAACGCCTGGGCCCCACCTCAGGGGATTCAATGAATGAAGATCTTAGGGGCCGGCTTCAAAATGTGTAATAAAACAAAACAAAACCGTTGCCTCTGTGGTTGAACTGGTCCTCAGGAAAATGCAAATGAAAACAATAAAGAGGCGAACCCTGGCAAGCTCACGGTTAAGTCCACCCAGTAAAGTTCATCTACATCCCTATGAACTGGGTTCAAGACCGGGGCCAGGGGGCTCCACCAAGATGAACAATTAAATGTAAACAATAAATAAATGCTTCTTCCTCCTCTTTTTTCCTGGCTGCCTATTCATTCCAGCATGCACCTTTCCTTAAAAAAGAAATCACATTCACTCGAATGGCTAACATTAATGATGGACAATATCAAATGCTGATTAAGAAAGGGCAAGAGAAGCTAATACACTGCCTGTACAATAATGTAAAACTAAAGCTATTAGCTTACTCAAACAAAAATCATATATCCTGCGATGTAGCAATTCCACTCATAGGTACATACTCACAAGAACTTTATCAAAGGACTCATGTAAGAATATTCATCATGGTCTTAATTTGCATTAGCCAAAATCTGGAAACAATCCAAATGTCCATCAACATTGTAATAGATGAAGAATTTGTGATCTATTCATACAAGGAAAGATGAACATCTCTTGCAACACGCGATGTCACAGATGAAATATTGGGAAAAAGAAGCCAAATTCAATGGTTCATTTTTATAAGCAAAATAAATCTATGGTTGCTGAGGAAAAACAGATTTTAGCAGGATTTAAAAAAGTTTTATTTTAAAGGAAAGGTACAGGCAAGCAGGCAGGCAGGAGAGAGGAGAAAGAAGCATCTCATTTTAATTTTTACTTTGTTGCTCACATTGGCTGACCCCCCCCAGGCCTGGATGTGAATCAGGGTCCTTGGGATGTATATGAACTGTGCTCCCCCGGAGGTAGCTGACAAAACAGCTACTCCACCAGGGCACAGGGTGTTTTTAAATGTATTTTTTATTGCAGTAATTATTTTACACATTAAAATAATTTCCTATGTATAGGTTCCTCATTTCTCAGATACATTTCAACACACCCTGCCCTCCACCACATCACCAAGTGTTCCACCCTATTGTTCAGTGGGCTCCACCACCATATTTTAGCAGGACTTTTTCTGGGAAACAGTGTATGACCATCTTCCAGGGAACAGAAATGTTCCATTTCTTGATGTGAGCTATGATGACACAGATCTTCTATATTTAAGTCTAGATGGAGATATAAAACTACATTGAACAATACATTTAGGGTTTGTGCCTTTCCTCGGAGCAAGTTACACCTTAACAAAAAAAAGTCAATGCATAGAAATGTTAACGTTTCCTAAGTAAGAAGCACAGCTTTACAAGAAGGGAGTATAGACTTGTAAGCTAGCTCATCGACTTTACCATAGGAAATACAGTCAGAGAATCAGACTTTTTAAGTCGCTATTGTCAGGACATTTTGAGAACAGTGACGCTGCTGATTGGAGTCAGCTTTCTAGTCCTGCCCTGACATGAGACCAGGAGCCACTACCCTTAGGCAGCCGGCACTGACCCTGTGCTTCCTGGCATCCTAGCAGATTTAACAGCCTCTGTCTCAGGGTAGAAGCAAAAATAAACCTGCACTGTTCCAAGAAAAACAAAAGAAATTCGTTTCTCCTCTCAAATGGACTAAATAAAAGCATTCCTAGGAACCACACATAGAGCAAGGAGCTAGAATTTAAAAACAGATTCATCCTGCCAGCACTCTGCGTATTCAAAAAAAGCCGTGGGCACCTGTGGCAGCGGAAATAACAGGCAAACGATATTTTGAGAGGTTCCTGGAATCAAAACACAGGTCAAGTTTTTCCCCTTTCCCTTTGTTTTCAGGAGAAAATCAGTTATTCTCAGAGGAATTGGGGAGAGTTATTTTCTCCGACTGTGTTATCCAAACATAGTCTATTCCTTCCCACGTCTAGCCTGAAACTAGCACATGAAAAACCATTTTGTGTTATGAGTGTTTAGTCCAAAGTCAGAGAGTATAGTTTCCTGAAACGGGAAGATCACCGGGCTCGAGAGACAGACGCAGGTGAAAACAAGCACACATATTACTTAGAGAGGGGTGGGGAAATGTCTTTGGAAACAAGAGAATATAAAGCAGGTAGTAAAATTAATGGAAGAACAAGGACATTTTGATATTTACCTTGTCTATGAAACTGTATGAATATGATTACCAAGGATGAGAGCAGCTCTGTGCGATAGAATTAGGTATAAATCTTTATATGTGGATATTTGTAAAGGCTTCCACACAAAGTCAGCTATTCCAGGTGAATGAGGAAAGAGAGCGGTTGACTGTAAAGCCTTTTTACAGTCTCACTACCCAGCATCAACGAAAATTATAAGAGCAAAAGGAAGTGTTTTTGGCTTGTCAATAGTACACTATCAAAGACTGCTCATCTTGCCCTGAATTATTCCAAGAAACCTAAGTCTCAGCCCAGTAGGAGGCGACATTTCTAACTGATAGAGGGCAGGAATGAATCTGGAAAAAAAAAAACAAACACAAACAAAAAACCCCCAACTAAATTATAGAATTGAAAAAATAAATACAGTGCATTTAAATGTAACTCGTGGACTAAATTTAGAAAGTGTGAGCAAATGAAAGTCTTGAGGGGCCTTTTAAAATGAACAGATAAAGATGATCTGTGATTAGCGTGGCTATTCTGGGCAACCCACTCACATAGATCTCAAATTTGATCAATCATACTGTTCACTTTCTCACAACCGCCACTTCTGTGGCTATTGTGAAAATGGAAAGTTCAAAAATGGAGAGTTTCTCTCAAGTCAAATATACCTCTCATCTATTTTATCAGGATTTGGGAGTTTTGCCACTGAAAAGATCACTGCAGTTTTCTTTCAAGTTTTAAAGTTGCTCCCGACCCAGAAGCAGAGGTTTTATAATGTGAAAATAGGCATCTGGAGGAATTCCAACTATTATCAATAAGTACAAAACTAAGTATAAAAAATAAAGTTCTTGGAACATTGTCAGTTATAGTCACAGTTATTTAAAACTTTCCAGACTCTTTTTGACCCTCGTAAGACTAAGTCAGCGGCCAGCTGAGCTTCTTTATTTTAACTTTAGCAGAGCATTTATCAATTGGTATTATAACTTCTAAATGATTTATCTGTCTCTCCTACCAAAATGACTATAAGCTCTATGAGGGCAGGAACTGTTATTTACATACTCCAATACGTGTGCGTGTGAATAAAACCACTTTCATATATACAGTCGAGTAATATGGGGGGGTGGGTACAAGCACTCTAAACCTGCATTGTTCAGGGGTCAACAGTACACACACACACACACACACAACACGCACACACACACTCAGAGTCAGCAACTGGAATGAAAAACTTTAGTTGTGATGCTTGGCTCCACATCTGTATTGCCTGCCATGTCTCCTAACTGGGCACCTAACACACCCTGGTTGAAGGAACACCAATACGAAGCGATGCTGCTGGCACACCCAAATCATCTGATAAATTAACAGATCAGTTTTTTAAAGCAGACAAAATTCTTCTTCTTCACAGAAGTGATGGGTGTTCATAAACTCCCGATTAACAAAAATACTCTAAGGTGGCCAAAGGAACCAGACTCCATGCCTTTAAAGTTGCAGTTACAGCTGCCAGGAGGGGAAAGGTAGAACCCGGCCCCCACCATCCGAAAAAGCTCCAGTCTCTATGCTCAGCAGAGTGTGGGACACCTACCTGGGAGTCATCCCAGCCCCCTATCCCTCCACACTGGAGAGCTGTGCTGAGTGAGGCATCGTCCGTCGTCATCCGTGTGTCCATCCACCCCACTCCGCCCACTGCCAAGATACACAGAGCTCACAGAGACTGACTTTGAACTTGCTCCCTGGCTGGAGAACTGCAGAGAGGGTGAGCCCTGTTCCTTCATCACAAGAAACTCCAGCTTCTGTGCTCAGGAAAGCACACAGGACCTGCCTGTGACCCTCCCTGCACTAGAGTGGTGGGCAGTGAGTCCCCGCTCCCCAGAACCAACAACTTGAAAAGGCTTGCTGCCTCAGAGCTCCACCGTGCTCACGGGCTGCCTGTGAACTTGGTCCTTGAAATGGAGTTTCCTATTAGCCATTCACAACAGGAGAACCAGCCCCCTACCCCACAGAAGCCCGCAGACACCACTGAAACAGCACTAGTGGCCCACCATGAGAGCCTTTTAGAGAGGAACTGACCCCACGCCCCAAAGCCAAGAGGCTGGTGCTGGCCACACCAAGACCCAACATCATCATCCCACAATGAATCCAACGTAAAAGTAAGTCACAAAGCTAAATCTAAGGTAGAGAGGAAAGCCAAAATCAAAGTCACCCAAAAACCACAAAAGGCCCAACAAGAAGATGCTGGGACCGCCCCAGAGAAGAACTCCATTGACAGTGGTTGGACAACTTCACATTGAGGGCTTTCTACACACCTCTGAATAGGCTTTCAAATATCAGACACTCAGACTCCTCAAGTGAAAATATACCTCTTTCTAAACGGGATCTCCTCTCCTTTGTTAAATGCAGTTAGGAGATTTATAAAAAGAACAAAGAGGTGAAAGAAGACCGACAACATGGTCCCTCTGAACAGCTGAATCAACAGTCACACAGTGGAATAGGAGTCGGCCTTTATGTCCCCCAAACAAATTCCAAATAAAAAAGGTAGCAGGCAAAAAACGAAACAAACAAACAAACCAAAAAACCCAACAATAGCAAGAAAACATTATAAAATGACTTCAATTATTTTAACTAAAAATCCATCAGATCATGATACTAAGGTGATAATCAAAATCTGATAATGATGACTACTGACTGGCTGCTGAACAGAGAGCCAAGTCACCTGTGACCTTAACTTAAGATCTCCACTGTACTCCAACACAGGTTTCTGCACCAAGAAGAAAGAAGGGTTTTACAGGAGTTAGAATAGCACCCCCACGCCCACTGAAAATGTGAGCATACTTAGTAACTGCACAAAAACCACTAGAGACCTGGTTCCTCATGTGGAACAGTTTCTTGAGGCTGTGAGTCACGAGAGCTGTTGAAAAGTTCTGGCTGAAGAGCTGGTTCCTGTCTAAACTGGGTCCCTCCTTCTGGGGCTCCAGGTGGCTCCACCCTGGGGACTTTCCCCACCCACTGCACCGATCCCAGCCCTGGAAGGCTCCTTGTTCTGGGCTGCTGACTGGCCAGAGGAAGCAGCATGCTGACCTGAGCGAATCTGAGATGATTACTGCTTCACTGCAATGCAGAACTGCACGCTGATAGTCACTGCCATGTCCCCCGCCTCGCTGAATCCCCAAAGGTCCTCAATGCAGCCATTGAGAAGATGCTCATGTGTAAACAAACGTGAGTATACACACGAGCAGGACAGGGTCAAAGACCTCAGGCTGCCTTTATTTCTGTTCTTAGCTCTACCAACTCAAATATGTGCTGGAGCCCCCTACACAGGTTTTCAGTGATTGAAAAGGAAGAGAAGAAGATAGGGATTAAGTGGTCAGGCAGCGATATAAAAGCACCCAAAGAGGAATTCCATTTGTGAAAGTCTTCTGACCACCTCCGCTCACTCAGCACTTTCCAGGACAGGCACCCAAGTCTCAGATCCTCAAGCACCTCTCCCCTCGCCTTTAACATTCAGAGTCCTCCTGCCCGCCTCGAGTAGAATCCACTCTGCCTCTGAGTCCTTTCTCTCTGCAGCCCCCGAGCCTAGAGGGTTCCACACACCTCCTTTCACTTACCTAGAACTATTACTTCCTTTGTGGCTTGCAATCTACCATTTACCTTCCTCGGAGCAGGATGCTACATTCATCCACACCGGAGCCCCTCTTCCTCCATGCCCTTTTCCAGACCTCCAGTGTTAAGTAAACTCACCTGCCTAATTCATCATGCTTTGTGACTGATGCTCATTTGTATTTCATAGCTATTGATAAGCCACTTGCGCTACTTCATAACTTCAGAATCTAATACAGTTTTAAAAACAACATCTAAAGAATTAAATTGAGCCTCATGAAAATGCTGTTTTGAGTAGGTCAAAAACAGTCCAACGTCAGCAAAACTCTATGGTTCCACTTCATAGAGAAATTTAATAAATGCTCTTAAATATGTCTTCTGACATCTTTTTCGGGACGATTATGTAGACAATGAAATCCCTCTAAAAGATGAAAAGCTTTCTCTCCAAACTGCTTACACCAAGTTTAGTGCTTTTTTTTAAGTTGCTACTATAATAAAGTATATTGGACACATGTAATATAGTTCATAACTCAAATAACAAAGAATGTTAGGACTGTTCTAAAAATGTAGCAATACGGGAGAACTCAGGTTGAATAAAAGCAAACGTACCTTCTTCTGTAGGGTTAAACCCACAGATGTCACAGATGCAACGAACCCACTTATTCATCTCCTCCTCACTGTCTGCTACCAAGTAGAAAATTCGATCAATGGTGTTGATATCAAAAATGTAGCTGTTTTCGAACTCTTTTTTGTTAAATGTCAATCCAGCATCCACTTGTTGACATAAATTTAAATCAATAATCCGGATAGGCTTCTTGGCATGGTCATTTTTGTAATATTCCAAGACATCTGGGTCCCCTGTTAAGCGGCCACTGCGTAACACAAACCATCTCCTCTTCCATGCCTAGAAGCAAAACAAAGTATCCACTCAGTATTCATTGGAGAGACATTTCTCAAGAAGACGCACATTTATGGAACCAATTTTACACAAGAATTCTCGAAAGAAAATCACACAGAATGTTTTCTGTTTCCAAAATCTGTCACTCTAAGAAGCAGAGTCTACTGATGCTTTAATTCACTGAGTAGTATGTAGGCATAATAAATACATTTTTTTTATTAGCGCTTCAAAGAGCATATCAGAACATACTGATTTACATAGAAGATGGTATACTGACACATAACGTCAAGTCAACAAACCAAGGAAGGTTTAGTTTTTACCAAATATTAAAAAAAAAAACAAAAAAAACCCCAGTGGTTTTAATAAATGGTACTTGGAAACTAGATGTCCACATACAAAAGAACGAAGTACCTTACAATGCACAAAAATGAAAACGGACCCAAAACCTACCTATAAGCATTAAAACTATAAAATTCTTAGGAAAAAATACAGTGGAAAGCTTCATGACATGAGACTGGGAAATGATTTCTTGGCTATAATACCGAAAACACAGGAAACAAAATTGGTCAACTGGACTACATCAAAAAGTACATTAAAGCACAAAATCAACCGTGTGAAAAGGTAATCATGTATGGAATAAAAAACTCCTACGACTCAAATAAAGGACAAAATAAGCAAACCAATTAAAAAGAAAACAACAAACCAGCAAAGAACTTGAGCAGTCTCCAAGGAAGAGAGACAGAGGTCCAATAAGCACATGAAAAGACACTCGACATCACTGGCACTGGACAAAGAAAACTCGAAACCGTAAGATAATCACTCCACATGCATTAAGGTAGTTGTTATTCAAAGAAGCATACTGTCACAAACGGTGGCCAGGACGTGGGAAATCTGCAACCCTTGCATCTTGCTGATGGGAATGTTAAAATCAGGCAAATTCTGTGGAAAACAGTATGACGGTTCCTCAAAAAATTCCAGCTGTGGGTCTATACATTCAAAGGAATTGAAAGCAAAGTTTCAAACAGATATTTGCACACCCATGTGCAGAGTAACATTATTCACAACTGGTACAGGGTGGAGGCAACCTAAGAGTCCACTGATGGACCGAAGATCAACAAAATGTGGGCCACACTCACAGGGGACTATTATTCAGCATCTTTCAAAAGGAAGGCAATTCTGACAAAGAATATGGATGAACACTGAGAAGTTATTCTAAGTGAAACAAGTACACAAAAGGACAAAAATTATGTGATTCCACTTATATGAGTTACCTTCATTAGTCAAATTCATAGAAATCAGAATGGTGGCTGCCAGGCTGGGGGAAACAGATGGGTAGTTAGGTGTTTAATGGGTGGAATCCAGATGCGGAAGCCGGAAGTTCTAGAGCTGGACGGTGTGATGGCTGCAAGCAGTCATCCCTGTTCTGTCCCTGCCCCTGTCTGCCTCTTTCTCTGTGTAGGGGCAAGGAGTGGAGATAAGAAAAAAGGTTTAAAGGCTTTCCTCTCTCTCACGTGGAAAGTAGGAAAAGAAATGGACCTTTTCTTTCTTTGGGCCAGATTGTTGTTCAAAGACTTGTAAGGATCAGCTTGATAGTCTTGAGTAGTGGGTACTCTGGTTTTTTTTTCTCCTTTTTCCTCAAAAACATGTCCTGGCAGTCTGGATGGACACTCAACATGCACCCCCTTCCACTAGTTCTAGTAAATTCTGAGCTTGACACTATGCCCGAGAGGCCTAAAATCCTTTACTATTAGACTTCCTAAATCTATACTCATCATGACTAAAAGCAGAACCACAAGATTGAAACAGGCTCCCTCAGCATCTTTGAGCTCCTCATCTCTGCTTCCTCGAAGAGACGCCGGTGTCAGTAAGTCTGTGCCACCCAGGCAGAGACCATTCCGACCCCAGACGGAGCCTGCTACGAGATCCGATGGCCCGCAGAGGAAGGGCTGAAAACACGACAGAGTATGAACACCACCGGCTCAAACATTCGTACTGGCCACTGCTCCTTTCTGTTCCCTGGGAGATCATGACTGAACCGGACACCATCTGAATCCTTTAGCTTTGGAAAAGTACATCCAGGCCAAGCCTGTCTCTTCTGGTGTAACATGACGGTCCACGTGCACGGCGTTTTCAGAAGTGTTATATAGAATAGCTCTGTACGCAGTCTCCCTAGACCAACAATGTTCAGTGTAGGTACTGGGTCCCAGGCCCACTTCCCCGAGATATTATTTCTGTGTCTTCATTAACACATATGTCAGCCTATTTACAAAAAAAAAATCTACTGCATTTATAATCATCAAAAGCAATACTGGCACAACAGGACAGGGTCTCTGTATTTTTTTAATGTTTTTCAAAATTTGGCCTCTATAACACAAAAGGCATTGTAATAGCCATTAAAAATGTTTTATCCTGAAAATCACATGTGAGCAGAGCCACAGAGGATTAACTAAAATCTACACATGCAACTCCATTAGATGCTTAGTTTTGCTCCCCATCGAGTCCATTTTGAACTGCAGTTCTCTGCTGAGGTGCCTGGAAGCTAAGGATTATAGCTAGAAGGCAAATAAAAACGATGGGACTACAGTGGTCTTGACTAGCTCGGAAACTGTGCCAATAACTGAGTTATTAACTTGGGTGATAACTCTTGGCTTAATGTTTTAGTTAATTCTTAATACTGAAGCCACTCAAGAAAATGTTGACCTATTAAGAAGTAAATCAATGAGTTAATCAAGTCAGTAAGTTCTTAATTATATTGTAAGTACGGTGCTAGGTACTGGTGGGAAGAAATACAAGTATGTAATTATTCATGATTCCGGCCCTTAAGGAATTTATTAATTATTAAAAAACACAACATACACAAAAATATTTTTAAAGTAGAGCAAACTCAGAAAAATACCTGGAGAACTATGGCTAAATGGACAGGCATTTCTTCATGGAGAAACTCATAGAATCCTTTAACAAGATTACTAGAAAAATCCCAAAGGCCTACGAGTATCATGTGGTTAAATATGATCAAGGTTTTCAATTAGCTTTTCAGATTGCTTGCGATTCAAAGGTTAAAGTAGATGACTGGTGTCCAGAATACAATATAAGATTCTACCGATGCTTTAGATAATACTGAAAAGTCTTAACATCGTAAAGCATTAAATTCACATAAATATAGCACTGGTGTCTGGACTACAAAAATCCATTTAGCTAATTAGAAGACACCTATTCACTTCCAAATAAATAGATGATCTCTGGGTAAACCTGTATCTTTACAGAGACTTCCTTCTCAAGCAATAAACTAGAAAAATAGCTAAGTAAGAGAAAGGACAAAAGAGCACTGTCATTTATCCAGGGCCATCAAGGTATCATATTAAACTTTTAGTGAGCTCTCCAGAGTTTGAAGGCCCCATCTTTACATACAGAAATGACTTTTTAAAACTTGAATGTCTTGCATGGAATTCTTTCTAAAATGCCTTCCTACATAATTCATCCATTCCGCCATGACACCAACAAAGTGTCACAGGCATCCATTTCTATACTGCACTTCTGTGAGGCGTTCAGAGCCTGGCAGGTGTACGGAGGGCCATTTGCCCTTTGAGTAAATCATGCCATACTGCTGTGGTTACACCGTTTCATCTACCACCTTTTAAACATCATTTTTTGGTTATTTTCTCTTAAGTTTTATCAATTGTCTCTTCTCTCACCTAATAATGTAGTTTATAGAAAGCAAATATTTACTGCCACAGGGACTTTGCACGTACCATGCTCGTCACCCTGGTTTCTGTCTGGTCGACACTGGTCTTCAAACGTTCCCCTTCCTCATCACCCTCAGCTCAGCCAGCACCAATGTAAAAGTGGGGCACAGTTTTAGAAACCACTTGCTTATGTAGTAATATTTGTGATTCTGTGATTCAGTCTTTCTTTGCATGTATTTAGTCAGTTAGCTAGTATCTAACTTCCTTCACAGACTGCAAAGTCCAAGAAGATAAGTGTCCATATCTTTTATTTGCCATTACATATGTAATGTGATAGCACAGCTTTCGCTAGAAGGAACCATTTGGACAATAAACAAATAGAATTCCACTAAAGGTTCTAAAGCTGCAAAAGCTGCAAAAGCTGTAAAATTTGGGGGAGGGGGACAAGAGCTAGATGGATCATTTGGAATAAAGGTGAGCTTCTGAAACTTCTTCCACTTGAGAAAAAGAGCTGCGAGGCGCAACACTTAGGTAATAACAACTAAGACAGCTTTACCAAAACACAGCACAGGTCCCCTTTAAGAAAATGACACACCAAAAAGAACAGAACACGTCCTTTTTGTCTCCTGGCTCACTGTGGCTCTTTACCCCACTTCGCTTCCCTGTTGAAACGGTATTGCTCACATTGCAAATGTCCGTGGAAACGAACAGAAAGAGTCAAATGATAAGCAGCCCTGAACGGAGGTGCTCGCGATGACAGAAGCTGAGCCGGGCATCGGAGAAGAGATGACCCCTTCCAGCAGGAAATGACCGCATTAAAGCACAGTGTTTAGCCAGGCAGCACCTGCCACTTATTTATTTATTTTTAACTTAGTCCAAATGGGCATGTTTGTCTCGGGCCCAGAATGAGTCACTCTCATTGAATCTGGCACAGATGAAACTAGAAGACAAAAGCAATTACATAAACGACACACTTTAATAAGGCAGATACAAAGGTTCTCTGGATTATAGTACAAAGCACAATTTAGCCACAGAATAATGCTTGCTGCTCCACAAGAGAACTGACATCAGCACCCTTGCTAATCACAGCACAAAAGCGTCTCTGTGTTATGTCAGCGCACAGAACGGGCCCACATAAGTCAGCCTTTGTTATCTGAAAATATCTGGGATTCTTAAAGTTTGTCCCTATTTTTATCCCTGCTGCCTTGGAGGCCCCAGAGAAAGCTGGAGCCTGGCCTCTCCAATCATAGTGTATAGCACCAGACAAAAAGGACAAGTATGCTCAAAGCAACTTGAAACAAAATTCATGTGGAAAATCACTTTCAACGACTAGCCTTCCATTGTCAGCGGGGAGGATTGAGAAATACGATGCAAACACTTGCAGGGTTGGGGGCGTTCACTTCTTTCTTTTTTTAAAGGAAAGGTGCACGCAGGAATGAAGGTGAATTGGCAGGCAGGCAGGAAGAGAGAGGAGGAAGCAGCGCTTTAGTTGTTCATCTTGGTTGCTCTCCCCAGCCTAGAACCCAGGACCTTGGGACATAGGTGGACCACACTCAGACCAAAGGCAGCGACCCAACTACTCCTCCACCAGGCCACGCCTGGGGGTTTGTTTCTTAGATGCAGCAGTCACTTCAATTTTAAGATGAGTAAATGAGGCAGTAATAAGACTTCATCAGCTGGTCTGATTTTTGTAGACACTTAAAAAGCCCAACAGCACTCGCAGGGTTTCCAAATTAACTGTGGCGTCTACATTAATATCAGCAAGTGTGGATCCCAATGTTAATGTGTGTAGATCAGATTGCCAAACTAAATATCTGCAATGTTTGGAGCATGTGCATGGCCACTTACCCACTCCCTAAATTCAGGCACTGCTGACTGCCCTCTGGATTGAGCCCAAATTCTCTGGGGGCCCCTGGGACCTCTAAAGCCCTTCCTATCTCTCCAGCCACGGATCTTGCCTCTGCATCTTCCAACCACCCTGGAAGCGCTGGCAGTTCTCCTTGCCCCCTGGCCTGCCTCTGGCCTTGACCCATGCACCCCTGGAATCGGCTCAGGCCCTTCAGGCACCATCCCTGAGCAGGCTTCCCGCATGATCTCCATTTCCTCCCCATTCCTAGATACATCTCTGACATCCCTACAGGTAAGAACTCTTGAGGACTGAGCAGTATTTTTCACTTTTCATCTTTCAGTTCCAATTGCCGAGCCCCGAGGAGGCGCTCAATCAAAGTCTGCTGAAAATGCCAATGGAAGGAGGTAAAGAAGTTTTATATGCAGATGTGGATTTACCTGTATAATGCTACCATGCAATGTTCTTTCAATAAAATGAAATTTAAACTCTACAGATATAATGGCACTTTGAAACTTCATTAAAAAAACTTCTTTTAAATACTTTCTGTATTTAAGCAAATTGCATACACATAACTGAAAAGAGACTTAGTGCGTGCAAGCTCATAAGGTAGGTTTCACCATACTCTCCGGAGTAGCGGTATGTATATATTGGCAAGAAAATGCAGGTGGAGTCTAATATATAGCGGTAAGAAAAACAGTTGCAATCGGAATTAGCCTCAAAGCATTACCTGCAAAAACATTAGTAACAAATCCACAGACAAGGTCTAATTTGCCTAACCAGCCAATGGACTCAGCTGGCTAAGAAATCAGGGAAACTCTCCCCAGCTTCTAAGAAATCAGAGTAACTCTCTAGCTTGTTTTCTGACTTCTCTATGGAGTACAGGCCTGGGGTGAAACCCGCCAAGACTCTAATCTAATCCCTTCTGGGCCTTTACT
Source organism: Solenodon paradoxus (assembly GCA_004363575.1). Classification (NCBI taxonomy): domain Eukaryota; kingdom Metazoa; phylum Chordata; class Mammalia; order Eulipotyphla; family Solenodontidae; genus Solenodon; species Solenodon paradoxus. Next base: position 75,234 of record RJWH01003068.1, read on the forward strand.
GGAAGAGCTGATTCCTGAGGAACTAGCCAGTATATGGGATGGCGAAAGAGGAGAGAGGGCAGGATGAGCTGGTGGTCCTCACCCCGAACCGCAGAGATGTATCTGGAATGCTTACTTAAACCCCCAGACCAACTGCCTCAGAGGTCAACCTGGACACGAGACACAGGTTGTCTCAGATTCTCAGGCTGAAAGCCACCGGTCCCACCAACACACAGAAATAGTTTGCGTCTTGAAATATACGTTTTAAAAATGGGAGGTCCTTTCAAAGCACAAGTCGAATTCCTTTTCTCTTCCTGACTTCTGTTCTCGGCAATGTGGTGCTGTCTCTCTTCTGGCTTTTATTCACAATATGTATCCACTGGTGAGTACGAGTGAACTCCTTTCTCCTACTGGAGACCTAATCCATTCTCCAAGATGCTGTGCACACTCCTTCCTCTCTGGCCACGCCTGCCCTCTGGACTCAGCTTTCAGTTACCGCCCTCACTTGTGTCCTGTGCTGCTGTGGGACAGTCTGGTACCTTCTACTATTTTGCTATGTTCATTTCCAAATATTCCGAATGCCTGTGAATTATTTTCCCAGATAGACATCAAATTCCTTGAAAGTCAAGACCATTCCTTACATCTCTGCGTGTGCACGCATGCTTGTGTGTTTGTGTGTGTGGCAATGTTTCACACAATGTGACACCCTCAAAGCCTTGAGGGGACGTTTCAAAGCTTCCTGTACATCAGCATGATCGTAGAGAGCCGCTGAGCTTCAGTAAAAAGATCGCAGGGAGAGAAAAATGCAGTGTAAAGTTGTTATTGGGGTAAAGCCTGAACTCCTTTCAGGGGTCGGGAGATGTGGTTTTTGAAACCCTTATGCTTGGCCACTTCTCCCCTCCTCTCTCTCAACTCCGCGTTGATGCAGCCAGGGGCCACTCCTCCATGAATTTACTTATTTTTTGGTTTGCATTAAGTCTCCAACAAATATCCGAATACTCTCGTCCAAGGAGCGTGAGCTTCAAGACCTGCCTCCTCTTTGTGTGTCTGACCCTCCCCTGAGCTCTCAGCCCCAAGTCCCCAAGCAGCCCATGGGAGAGTCCAGTCCCTTCTTCTTCCAGCACAGGAAGAACTGATGACTGTCAGGTCTCTTCATGCGGAGCCCTATCGCAGCTGACCTCGACCCAATGACCTGAAGGACACTTTCTGCTCTTGAGCCTCCTGCCCTTCCATCATGCGCCATCACTGTAATGCCATCAACCCTTTCTTATCCTGGGAGCAGGGGTAAAGCTGGGGGCAGGGGGCATGGTGAACTGCCCTCATTTTGAAATTTCTTAAAAGCTATTTCATATATGATACTAGTCGTTATTGTAAATTCTTGAGCAGAATACAAAATGTATATATATACATTCAGAAATCTGTAAAATGTTTGGGTTAAAGATACAGGTTGCACAAGATAAAAATGCTCTTTTTGGCACGTCCCGGTGGAGTAGTGGTTTGGTCAACCGCCTCTGGTCGAAGCCCAGTCCACGTGCATCCTGGGAACTTGGGTTCATGTCCTGGGTGGAAGAATAACTAAGTACAATTAAATAAAATAAAGTGGTTCTTCCTCTCTCTTCTCTCGCTCTCTCTCTCTCTCTTCCTATCTGACTGCCTGCTGGCCATTATTCCTGCTTGCATCTTTCTAAAAAAAAAGTTCTTTTTTTGGTTTGTTTTTTTCACCCCTGACCCCAGGTCCTTGGGCTTTACGTGGTCTATACCTTAGCTGCCTCAGCCACCTGAGCCAGAGGGTGCACCAGAAAAATGCTATTTTTAATAAGATATGTTTCACCTCAATTTCATCAGCAGGGTAAATTATGAGACACTTATATAACAATAAATATAGCAAAAGATGGGTCTCCCCGTATATATGAAAAATGCCCAGAGGCTAACTGTTAAATGAAAAATTGCAGTTACAGAATGGTACATAGGATAAGATTTCATTTGTCTGAGATGACTGTATGTTTATACACACATTAGACACAGAAACTATGTTTAGAGGACGCATCTACAAAGAGACACACCGCAAGTGTTAAGTGTGATTATTCTAAAATAGGAATGGGAGGGTCAGACAGTTTCATATTTTCATTTTATATATTTTCATATAGGCTGACGTTTTTCAAGAAGCTTCCCTTTTTATCATTTAAAAAACACGACCTACCCTTAAAGTCTAAATCTCCTTGATCTTGTGAACTGTACCCCTTCCACCCAGATTAGTTTCTTCGGGAATCCCCATACTTACTGACAATTACCTTTCAAATTTTGTACACACTGAGATTAAACCGGGCCTCTGCTGTACCAGTCCCTATTTCTTCTTGTGTCTAAGTGCAAACTAACATACGTAAACATTAACATCAAGTAGCGCAGACATATGTATGCATTTGCTTGATTCAATTTGCTGTGGCCTCATCAGTTTGGAACTGGAATTATGCCATTTCATAGATACAGGAAACTAAATATATTGTTATAAAGTTTTCAAAAGAGTGTTGAAAAGTTGCATTATTTTTATTTTTTCAAACTCCATTAAAAAAAACTAAAACATTCTTTCAAAAGAGGCATCTAACTGTGTTCCTCATTTTGCATATGGGCTTAGGTTTTATCACCAATAAAAAAAAAAGGTGCCATAATATATGATAAAACAATGAAGAATCTATTTCTAAAAGTGACAGTTTTTTAGTTTTGTTTTCTGTATGGTTAAATTAAAATCTGAAATTACTTTTCAAACACCAAGCACAATGGGAATCATGTATTAACTCTTTGGTTGTATTTTATTATCTCCTCACTATAACAAAATGACCAATGACAACTGTAGATTTAAAAGTATTTTTGTGACAAATAAGTGCTACAATACTATAGTTTTAATTTCCTAAAATGCTAAAGTACCAGGGAGCTTAAAACAACAGAAAATTTTGCTGCACTATTCTGGAAGCTAAAAGTCTGAAAGCAAGGGGATGGCTAGGACCTGCTGTCTCTGCAGACTCCGGGGAAGAAATGTCCCTTGTCTCTTCCTGCCTCCTGGTGATTGCTGGAAATCCACGGCATTCCTTAACTTATAGCGGCATCCCTCCAGTCTCTCCTTTGTCATCACATGGCATTCTCTCTGTGTCTCAGGTTCATATACCATACCTGAGACTGGCCATCTGAGAAGACAGTGTGATTATGACTTTTACGAAACAAAAATATCAAACTTTATTTAAATCCTGTCTAACCCTTGAAAATAAGTGACCTTGGGACAGTAAGTCAAGTAAATCTGAATGTTTTAGAGAGAGGTTGTGGCTTTAAATGAAATTGTGGATTCAAAAGAACAAAAGAACAGCCAGACTTCTGAGTATATAAATATTCTCGCTTTTGCATAATGCCACTTGAAATTATTTTTGAAAGAAGTTGGTGGATAAGTAAACAAATGTGATAATACTCATTAAAAAATGAACTGTTTTAAAGGTTTATGCCTAGAAATGCTCTAAAAAAGAAAGCTCATTAAAAAAAATTGAAGGCTGATGTTTACAAAGTCAAAAAGTTGAATGTTTCTCTAGAAATGCACTCTGCTAAACTCTGCAATAAACGAATGAATTTAAGCTTTATATATATATATATATATATATATATATATAAAATTCCAGGATACATCTGGAAGGGGTCTCGGTCAGGAAATAGCTTAGAAAAATAAAGCCTGACTACTTTGTTTTAAAGATTGGAAGTTAGGGGGTTAAAAAAAAATGGGAGCATTTAAGACATAGGAACAAATCTTCTCTTCTTCCCATAAAGTTTAGTAGTTATACTCCTTGGATGATTTTAACCTTCTTTAAATACCATGTCAGTAGAGGGTAATACACTTAGATATTTAAATACCTAAAATAAGCACCCTGGAAATTACTTTATCTATTAAAAATATTAAATTTCCATAATAACACCACCCGGGTAAATATGATAAAGAAAAACAAATGAACCATGAAGCAGGGACAAAAGAAAACCATTGGCTTGAAAAGACTTGAGCTGTTTTCCAGGAAGCACCATCTTTTCTCTTCGAGCAAAATAAGGAAAAAACAGGCCCCATGGAAGTTTCCACTCTGTCGGCTCTATCATTATGATCATCTGTTCCAAACGCACACAAGTCTAAAATTTCCTGTTTTCAAACCATTGTCACCATTTTCTAGCCGTGTGCTATCTGTGCTAACTTTAGCTTAGTAATATAAACAAAAGAAAACACCAGAAATAATGCAGAACAATGCTAAGATAGGCTCACAGGCCCATAGGCCTGTTAAATAGGAGTCTGCATACATTGCCTGGTGAAAACCAAAGCTGTGGGCCTAAAACAACTTCCTACTAACAAAACAAGCCAACAGATCTAAGTCAGAAACACTACAGAAGCTGAGGGAAAAAGTTCAGGGGCTTTCAAATGATGGTGCGTAAATTTACTTGTTAGCATCACTGGGGCACTGACATCTACCTCAAAGGCCTGGCTAAGTCCGACATACAACACCAAAAAAGCAATGACAGAAATTCCTTAGTAGTTCATGTATGCCAGGGCCTACACACCTTTCTGGGTCATGACAGCTTTGAGAAGCTGATAAAAGCCATGGAATCTTATTTCTAAGCATGTCAGTAAAACTGTACAGTCGTCCGCAGGCCTCCTTGCAAAAGGACTCTCCCTCAATATGTCTCTCTACAGAGAACAGTTCGGTCTGAGACCTAGCAGCCCCACCAGGGAAATTTAGGTACTAAAGTTCCACAGGGAAGTCGATCATCTCAGGGCTTAACTTCCAAGGCAACACCGCGGTGGGCTGAGTGTATTTTCACTTGTACATAATAAGAGTTCCTCTCCCATCCTACGCACATCAGCTGCCAGGGCTGTGGGGACACACGTGAACACAGGGGTTTCAGGCCTCCTTAGGCTGACCAGGAGGCTGACGATAGAGTGGACCCAAGACAGATGTCCCAGGGGACCAGGGACGAAGGTTGGGGTGGCTCGACAGCTAACTCTATAAAGGGAAGGAAGACTACCTGCTTCGGGTGCTCTCGTCTCCCCTTTTCTTCCCACTGTGTATTCAGTAAGAGACAGCGAGCTCACGTCGGGGTGTGGGCAGAGGATAACGGGGTCGGAGATCCACTCCATCTTTTGGAATGGGCCTCCAGAGGCAGCTAGAGTCCCCTGGACACTGCCTGTTGGAGGTTGAGAACAGGAGCCTCAGCTAGTGAAGGAGCAGGCTGCCCCTGGCTCTGTCTTCTGCCTCCCTAAGAACCTGTGAGGACGGAGTGTGCACATATGTCCAGGCAGATTCCTAACCATGTCGCTGAACACAGCAAAAGTGCAACAAATCTGCAGAGAGAGCAAGACGTGAGCTCCAACCGTGCCAGCCATCAAGGCATGATCCCATTTCTAGGAATCTCACTGAAGGAAATCGCCAAATACAGTTTAGGATGCATGTTGGCATCAGAATCCTCAACAGTGCTGTTTATATCAGTAAATATGTGAACTGCAGCAAGTGCTCACTAGCAGACAGAGTGACTGACGATGCCACTTTTCCTGGTTTGAGCACTAAGGCCTGGGGAAGCCTCAGTTTTGCATGAATAAGGGTGGTTGGTAACAGTTAGAATCGAGTGAAGGAATTATGAGACATTTCCATGAAGAAATCTTACCAGGAAAAAGTCATTAAAATGACGCCTGTGAGGCTGTGCTGACATATATATGAGAAATGGGGAACCTATACACAGGAGTTTATTTTAATGTATAAAAAATAATAATTAAAAAAACTATATAAAAAATGACACCTGTGAATACTTCAAAGATCTTCTTTCCTCCCATGTTTTGCAAAGTTTCCACAGTCCTGACCATGGCAAAGAACTAATCTCCAACTGGCATAAGAGGACTCTGGTGTGAAGGAAAACTGACAGCAATGTCCTTTACCACTTTTCTGGCCCCCTGTCACCTGTGCCTGGTAGAGCTGACAGAAACCTTCGGGCACATCCGTCCTTGGTAGGATGTCCTTGGTCCTCCTTCCAGACTCTTCTCTTTATCTAAATGCTCAGCATACAGAGTCTTGGTGGTGAAAAAGGCATGTATGGTGAGTGTCATCTGAATAAATGAACAAAAACAGCAATGTCTCCTGGTGACCTGGCGACACTACCGTTCTTCACTAGCTCAGTCTTCATGGGAGTGGACAATACACCAAAGCAAGGGGGCCTTCCTGCTGCTGGAAGCCTTCAGCCATAAGCCCTGCCAAAGCTCCATCTCCACAAGGTTCAGCCAACAAAACGGGAAACTAACTTCGTCAAGGAACAAGTCAGTAGGAAACCAGGCCGATATGCTGATATTCGGAGATACCACGATTTCAGACTGTGCCCATAATATTAAGAAAATGTCTACATATTTTAGTGATAAAGCATATATACACGTATATATACACACACACACGTATATAGTCATATAGCCTCCCTCCCTGACGCCTACATATATACGTATAAATGTGTGTATATTCAACATCGTTGCACATATGTATATGCAATTTCATTCCAGTCTCTCAGGATAGGCTGCAATGTCATTACAAAGCATTAAGGACAAAATGTCCCGTGCTATGAAGTAGAGAGTCAGGGCACGTGTTTACCTGAAGAATAAGATGTGGGGACTTAAATATTGTTGTTTAAGTGCTAAGAAACTGAATTAACATCACGAAAGCTTTCAGCACAGATGCAAATTCTTTTTTTTTAAATAGTAATATTGATTATTTCTGTTGCTGCTGTGTCCATGTCAGGAGACTGAACTTGCACGTCGGTCTGCATCTCACACCACACCCGCCACCAGCTCAGCGTCCCTTTACCACCTTCCCCCTCTTCCCTTCTAGCCAGTTCTACATCCTCTTCATTTTGTTGGGACTTGTCTTTTCATTTGTTTCATTTCATTACAGTGCACATGTGAGTGGAACCACAGCATTTCTTTTTCTTTCTGACTTATTTCATTTAACACAGTCCCCTCCAGTTCCATCCAGCTTGTTGCAAAGAGCACGGTTTTATCTTTTTTCAGCAGCTGCAGAGACTCCCCTCGAGTCTCGAGACCTCGGCTTCTCCATCTAGGCATCTGCTGACAGGCATTTAAGTTGGTCCCATGTGTTGGCTGCTGTGAACTGCGCTGCACAGGTGCAAAGCCAGTGACATCCTTCTCCGATGAGGGTGATGGCCTACTGGCCGTCACAGCAGCCACCAGCACCCGAGGCTACAGAGAACTGGAAAAGCAGCTGGTGCAGCGGAAGACCCGATTTTCTTATCAGCTTCACCCAGCTGAGCCACGTGTCTAGTAAGAATCACATGGAAAGTGCCATCATAAAGGCTGCTTCTTTGACTTGAGGGAGAGGCAATGCCAACAGCCAGAAAGGCTGCAGCTCTAAATAATAAAACCCACAGCGGTGTTTTACATTGTGCTCCTGCACATAAGCTGCTGTACTTGACGTGCCAGCAGTTAAGCAAAACGATGCCCTAATTTTTCTGTGTTCCCACAAATGCATGTCACCTATGATGTTTTTTTAAAGAACTTGCTTGTTTACAGATTTCTAGAACACATAATTACCAATAACAACTGGGATTTTTAAATAAAAATGGATTTCCTACAAAAGCGACAAATTTCTAAACTCTCTTCTTTACTGCAAAAGCATTAATTCTAGGGTAGAGCTAGTGTTTTGAGTCTCCAGGAAAACATACAAAAACATTCTCATTTTCTCCTCTAAGCTTCTTACCGAAGCTTCTTCACATTCTTGTAAATAGATAACACAGATGCAGCGAGATTCGGCTGGAAGCACTTTCAACGAGACAAGACTCTCACATTAAGAAGTGGAGGGACAGCACTGGAGTGTTACAAAAACAAATGTCAAATTTCCATAATTACATGTATATGTCATAAGCCCAAAGGATGCTGAGGATAATTCCCTTCTAAACATAAAACTCAGCCTACAGTTTCCAGAACAAAAGACAGATGGTAACGAAAGTTTTCCTTAGAAAGTCAGACTTCTAAGGAGATACATTCTGCAGTCTCATTAAATTCAAGGTGCAAGGAACAAGAGCCTCATCCAAAGAGAAGATCTAGTACAAAGCTGAATATGATACAAAAATTACCCCACAAAGCATGAAATCAAGATCTTGGATGCGGATGTGGGAGAGACTCAGTCTCAGTTCTGAAAATGATGACTCCCCGCCCCCATCACGACAGAGCGGGTGAGTCCCCCGTGCGCAAAACATGCCTCTTTGGGGGAAAACACTGAAATTTATGCAGCATGTAGAAAATGATCCGCATTTGATCATTTCTATCTGCCATATCCACAGTATACATGATAAAAGTGGGTGATCATTTACCTCTTTGTGTTTTCAACCAAGCCCAGTGCTCGCCTGCCCCTTCCATGGTGTCAGCCCCCGAATGAGCCCTGGGTTTTTTCCTGTCAGCTTTCCATGGCCCTCTCCACCGCACAGGCCTCGTAACCTTTGACCGACAGGAAGTAGATACAATGGACTGAAAATAACAGGGACTGTGAAGATTTCTGTGTGCATGAGTTCATGCTTGAGGACGAGAAGACTTCGGACAGGGTTGGGGGAAAGAGAAAATGACTAGCTTTTCTGCCAGACATAACTGCCATTTGGCAGGACCCAAATCACCCCGAACTGGAGGCAAAACTGTTACTCGAGTTATAAACTTCATAGAAGTTGAAAAAGGATATGGACAATGCGTGGAATGTTACAGCTATTGGTCTACCACATGCAGTTGAGGCAAAATAAGGCAGACACTTAGCTGCTTTCTTCAAACACGTGACAACCCTATTAGACAATCAGCATCCTGCACCCAGTGCTGGCTTCTGAGGTGACGGACAACGGACTGTGTCTGCCTTGCCAAGTTGGAAGTTCACTGAAGTCTGTAAAAGCTAAAAATAAGCACACAAACATGTTTACAGCCTTTAAAAAATACAGGATCCACACTGTCTTCTAAATATAAACCCTGAGTTCAGAGTACAGGGATTGGCTCAGGGTTTTCTGAGACGTCAAGGGGCCATCCCACACTTCGCCACAGAAATTCAATTTCGGGACTTGCCTTTAGACAGACAATGGATGACATTTAGCTGCCGCGAAGGAGTGGACTTGGATCGGGGAGGGCGAGCTGGAAAGGACAAGAAGGGAGCTCTTCCCCACTTAATAGGAGACCTTCAGAAAACCACAAGCAGCTCTCTGAGGCGGGACCTGACGGTCATGAAGTTCTGAAAGACAAGCCTGCCTGGGTTTTTCCACTCAGCGACCCAGTCCCGAACGCCTCCCCGTTCCTCGGGCTGCTGCAATACACACAGAAACGTGACCCGGCAGTCAAGCGGCACATACGCACGTATGTCAAAGTCCCCACATCCTGGCTGGTACATCCGTCTAGACATGTCAAAGACGATTCTGATTCCTGTCCGATTCCTGAAAAGCAAGATAATTCCCACACAAACCCAGGGGAAGATTTCCGGCTGAAAACCATGGTGCTTGTACCAACTGGGATGCCGAGGGCAGCTGGGCTGTCGAGGTTTCAGAGAGGCAATGTATTAGCGTAGGAGAAAAGGTCCACTTGGCCTCTGTAAGTTGTATAAAATCATTTTTTGAAATGAGTTCTTAGTAGGATTGGTTGAAATTTTATACTCTGTAATGCTACGCATTTTTTTTTAATTTAGCAGCTATTTAAAAAAATTCTCAGCCACAGATTAGATTTCTTATCGCATGTCATAAACTTCATATATCTGCGCCTTTTAATAATTAACTTTCTATTTTTACACATGAAAATAAACTCATATATATATATATATATATATATATATATATATATATATATATATATATATGGGTTCCCCATTCTTCATATACATATGTCAACACAGCCTGCCCTCCACCACCTCACCAAGTGTTCTTCTCCATTGTCCAGTGGGCTCCGCCACCATTTGCCCCTGCCCGCCCCATTCCCTGTTGGTCACCTCAGTTGTATTTCAAGTGCCCAAAGGTTGGTTATGGTTCATCTGTTCCTTTGTTTTGTCTATTCAATTCCACCTATGAGTGAGGCCATCTGGTATCTTTCTTCTTTTTTTTTTTTGAGAGAGAGGAGGAAGAAACCTCATTCAGTTGTTCACGCTGTTTGTTCCCTCCAGCCCTGGTCTTGAACCTGGGACCTTGAGATGTGTGTGGGACAGCTCCCAGGGCGGACTAGACCGCTAGGCCACCAGGGCATGCCCTGTGTACACTTCTACAGGGGTAGAATCTATTTCGGAAGGTTATCCATTATCCAAGAGAAGAGCTCTCCAGAATAAAATCATGGAAATCATATGGGCATTGTCTTTAACAAGTTTATTTTTCATAAACTACTAGCAACAACAAATAAAACTGAAAACATTAGAGGGAGACCATATATAATCCCACCACAGTCAAATAATACATTTTCCTATATTCCATCAAATCTCCATAATACACAGATTTTTAAGCAGCTACCTCTTAAATGAAGGTGAATGTATCTTTAGCTTCATAAGCCACACCTGTAACTTTCTGAAGTTTAAAACTCTCAAATTTAATTAATTAATATTTCACTTATGGTGGCTTTTTTGCTAGAATTACGGACTTAAAAGGCAAAACCCTCACTGCAATGCTTTCTGAAACCCGACAAAGAAACTACATCTAATGACTGTAAACAAACAAACAAGATCTTACCATGGGCTTTCTTTCTCAGCATATAGCATCCTGGATACATTCTAGCAACTAAGCTCTTTAAGCGCAGGTGCGCCCTGGTGGCCTAGCAGATAAGGCCACCGGAGGCTGTCCACACACATCCCAAGGTCCCAGGTTCGAGATCTGGAGTTAGAGGAACAACCAAGATGAACAACTACATCAAATTTAAAGATGCTTCTTCCTCCTCTCTCTTCCTGCCTGTTTACGTACTTGCCTTAATTCCTGCCTGCACATTTCCTTAAAAATAAATAATTTTTTTAAACAAGAGCTTCATGATTCAAAGAATGCCCTACTAGGTCTTGTCCAATTTGTTACAGTATGCAGTTAAAGCTTTAAGTTGACAAAAACAAATATATATATAATCCTCTTTACAGAAATGATATCACTGCATCAAAAAATAGAATCTCATCCAATGTAGAATGATTTACTAAACTTAATAGATGAAAAATTTATTCCAGAAAAAAGATCTCTCAATGCTTCATGGCATGTTAGGCACCGGTTACTAAGTACAACTCTACTTCTTGGCCTTTTAAATGTTTACGCTTTAAAATTTTAAAGATTAGACGACCTGCTTCATTAGCTACACAATGTAAAAGAGAGTTTGTTCTAAAAGTAGAGGGGGGGTTAGAGAGAAACACCACATCTCCATCTAAAATTCAAGCTTTAAAAAAGAAACCAAAAAACACTGTATTTTGTGGAAAAATGAATGAGCAAAGGCAAAGCAATGATATTCTCACTTAGAGATGAAGAGCATGCAACCCTCGGCTGGCGGGGCTCACTGACTCTTTGATAACTAAATCCAGTTTTTGGTGGAGCAAAGAGAAAGGATAAATAAAAAGTGCATCTCCAGTTAGTGCCCTGGATGTGGCCGCGGATTAAATGGAGGGTTGTGTTCTCTTCCTTACAACTGAGGTGCACACGCCAACCCCACAGGGCATTCTAATTTTTAGGCGTTTGAAAAGAATAATCAGAAATTAAAACCACCCAGCATTGTAGCCATTAAAAACAAAACAAAAGAAACACAAACAAAGACACAAAACCCCTTCTGGTTCCTCTCTGTCCATTCACCAAATGACTGAGGTTAACCGCAGCTAATCATTGCTTCTACGTGGTCAGCTAGCCTTCTCTTCTCTGCTCTATTCTTGAACCAACACATGCACAGACACACACACACACACACACACACACACACGTGTACACCCTTACTAATGCAGGGACTCGTGGGAAGTGAGGGAGTGAATGAATGAATGAGAGTCTTGATGCACAGTGTCAGGTGACCCCTACAGGAACCCTCATCACGGACATCCACAAACAGTTATGAAGTGCTCCTGAGAAAGTGGTTTGCTGGTGGAATAATAAGAAAAGCAGAGGAAATATGAAGACAATGCATATATTGAAAAGTTACTACAAAGAGGACTCCACTTGAAAGGCAGAAATAAGCACACTAAAAGCCACTTGAGGGGTTATTCCAGGAAAGAGGACTAAAGAGAAACTTTTTCCCCAAGGTATGCAGACCAAAGGGACATCAAGGGAAAGTGATTCATCCCCTGCTAGGAGTTCCCTTACTCCTGCAATCCTTTTTTCTGCCCCCTAGTGGAATTCTTGGGAGCAGAGAAAACATTCAAAAAGGCATTACAAAACGCAGGAAAACCAACAGGAGCAGACCCACACAACACCCAAAGAGCTTACTCTGTGCAAATCAGGCACGCAGGAATAGACGGCTCCCTTGGAATTCCTCACACCTCTCTGACCCAAAGGCAGAACTGCTGTATCAACTTAAGCAGCTTCACTGTTTCCTCTGGACTTTTGGTCGTGGCTTTTTAAGGAAAAGTCTGCCTCTTCTAGATTCTGCATTACTGACTGTTAGTTCGCACATTGACAGGGTCTGGCCACTTTAGTTTTGGTTTTCTGGAGTCTCTGATGTGAATAGCTAAAACCAAATCATTTGCACAAATGAGATTCTAGACACATCTGGGTTCACGTCCACAGTCCTTGAAATCCAGGGACAGGTATAAAGTGGAGGCAGGCTGGTTCCGTGACGGCAGGCGTGGCCGTGACTCCTCTTGGAAAACATGCTATCTCTGCAGGGATCTCTGTGGCTGGAAAGGGTGTGGGCTTTGCCTGTGAGCTCAGCACACAGCGGCCAGCTCTCCTCCAACCCAGCTGCCCGCCGATACGTGCACACTAATAGAGCTCCTGCAGCATGAAGATGACAGACTTGTCAACAACCAATCACGGGACACCTCCTGCCCCTGGTGACAGGTGACACAAATCCACAAGACGGCCAGTCAGTTATACAGACTGAACAAAACATCAGAAAAGGATCCCTGAAGGGAAGACACAGTATTAAATGTCGTTTGTGGGCTTCAGTGACCCAGGGTCCCATTTCTCCTCAGGCCATCGCAATGCATAGTAACTCAGGATTATTGGAAACCAGAGGCTTTCTAGAGAAGGAGGATTTATGGACGTAAACAGAGAAAACTCCTGCATTAGTAGGAATTGTTTCCCAGAACTGTCGAAAAATCAAAGAATCCTACACAAAACATCCTGAGATGGCTAAAGGCACAAAAATAGCATTAATTCCCACTTTTAGCACCCTTTGCAGAAATGTGTGAGTATGGCAATTCTAGAAGGTTCTAAAAGCAGTTCCAAAGACTTATGTCGCATCTTATCTGTCTATATATCAGCTTAACCCACTCCTCACCCTCAGCTCCTTCATGAAGGAGACACAACCAAAATCAAGGGACGAAATGGTCAAAGGTTAAATTTCATAAGCCAATGCTCACGATTCAGGAGCACAGGACTTCAGTTTTTCTGTTCTCAGACTGTTGCAAACGCTCTGAAAGGCGGGAAGGGTGAGGAGACAACAGACATCCTTCTTCCTCTGTTCACTTATCTTTTCCCTTTGGACAAGATCCCCAGCCACAGGCAGCATCCAGGAAAACAGAATACAACTCCTGTGCTGGGAATGTTTTCCCAAATTCTCTGTTGTTGCTCAGATCTCTACTAGAAAAACAAGGAAAGGCACATTTCAACCAAGGACCCCCAGAGGATTTATTCTAATCATCAAGGTTCATATGTCAGGAAGGAAAGTGGCGGGGGAAGGCGGGGAGTTCCCAGCTCTCTATACTTGGACATGCATCCTTGGGTTAATTTTTATCTCATTTATTTAACTGTCAAATTATTTATAGAGGGTAAAGTAGCTCAAATAATTGGCTTTTTAAAAATATACTATATTTAGATAATGAGATCATTACCAAGTTTTAAATAACATCAACATTATGATATAACTCTTAAAATATGCCTATACATCTAGTTGAATGTTTTGGAGTCTGTTCAAATTATTCATCAAAATGAGTAACAAAGGGAAGATACAATGAAGAGGTAGCTGTTTCATCTGTATATCTGATTTACAGTACAAAGTGTCTAGTTAAATAGAGGAAAACAGGCTACCCAAGAAAAAAAACTGTTCCTACTCCCAAATAATTAGATTTTAAAAACTAGTGTCATAGAGTATTAAAGACACAAGCTTCTACATGCAGCAACTTCCCTGTGTGCTATGAAATGAAACTTAAAGCGTTAATCATGTTTTTGTTAAAGGAAAGGTGCAGGCAGGAATGAAGGCGAGCAGGCAGGCAGCAAGAGAGAGGAGGAAGAAGCATGCATTTATTTTATTTAGCTGTTCATCTCAGTAGTCCTCCGCTTCCCACCTTGGCTCTTGAACCTGGGGTCCTTGGGGTAGATCTGAACTACTATAAAATTCATACCTGTGGAGAAGTAATGTCAAACTGTACAGACACAATAATCCCCACCCCAGGCATCCTCTCCCCGACTGGAAAGAGAAACAAGTCCTGGAGTTGGCACCTCTTAGAGGACACCCTCTATAGATTACTCTTCTGGGTTCACCACCCCGCCCCATCCTCTACCCTATTCCGTGTCAGGGAAGGGGAGAGTATATGTATCCCACTCCCCGTCTTCACAGCAAAGTTTTTAAATTAGCATTCAGTACTCCCTCCTCTGTCCCTCCAGTTCTAAAGGTCTAGGGACCCTCATCTCAACCCAGCCCACATTACCTTAAGTAGCCCCTTCTTTAAAGTCTGCATTTGACCCCTCTGTGCTGAATTCAGTTTCTTAGCAGGACATTTAAAGAGACATGCCATAGTTCCAAATGCTACGTCCATATTCAACTTAGCACTTTTACACAGCATCTACTAACGTTCAGGCATGACAGTCAGCTCACTTCCTGCTGCTGCCTCTTCCCTGCTTCCACTCAATTAGTGACATCACCTAGCCCAGTCACTCCACAAGCCAGACTTCCACCAGGCTTAGTCATACAGCATACATTTCTTAAAACACTGTCTCATCCTCTGCCTCCATCTTCCCTGGTGCCTTCCAGCACCTAACTTCCATCGGCTGGATGTAGACTTCCACACGGCAAGGCTGGTAACTCTTACATCCTATTCTAGCACCACTGCAGTATTCGAGGGTGTTGATTTTTGCTGCTGTTTTTTGAGAGGAAAGAAGGAGGCAGAAATGAAGGAGAGCAGGCAGGCAGGAAGAAAGAGGAGGAAGAAGCATCTTTATTTATTTAGGTAGCTGTTCAGTTTGGTTGTTTCCCCACCAGCCATGGGTTTCGAACCCCAGTCCTTGGGCTTCGTGTGAACTATGCAGCCACAGACTTAACACCTGAGTTACCAGGGCGTGCCTATTCTATGGTTTTGTGACTCTAAAGGTTGAGTTCAAAATCAATAAAGGACATTTACACGATCACGCCCATGCAGGGCTGGTCCTTCCAGTCCCCACATAGGAAGTACGATCATCTCTCAATTTGCCCCAGGTCGGCACCATCGCCCCACGACACACAATGGAGAACGCTCCTAGGGTTGGGGTCCAATGGAGTCTTTCATCTCACCACTTACTTTCATCAGATCTGCAGCTTTCCCCAAGCCTCCCATTATAATTCCGGTTTGATCAATCTTCTCTTTTCCTAGGTGCACTTTACTGGGCTCCTGCCCTATCCCCCATTCTGCTTAGGTGTGGTTCTGGCTTCATCTAGGGTTTCCACACAGTGTTCCCTATCCCTGCCTCCCTTGCTTGCCTCTCTCTGAGGTTACTCCTCATTTTGTTACATCCAAATCCTAAGAAAGGGCATTGGCAGGCATGCTTCAGAGGAACAGCTGGATTGGGGAGCATAATGATGTAGAATTCATTTTATTTGAAAGAACACAGTTTCAAAAATCAGTATGTATTATGCCATTCTCTTAGAATAAAGGGAAGAACATTTCAACATCTGTTGAAAGCCCTCTCAAACATTTTTGGGAGAGTTGCATCCGGACCTTAAAAAAAGAAGTCAAATGCTTCCAATACTCTTATTATTCATCATTTAACTGACAGTAGCATCAATCCATGAAAATATGAATTTCATGTTCAATCCCCCCTTTTATGTCCTCAACTAGATATCTGTTACACAGAATTCATTCAAAATTTAAAATGTCTTCTGGCACAAAAACATCTAAAATGACATCCACTGGACCCTATGTATACCTGGGGAGGGAATGTCCATGGGAATAATGGAAGTGTCTTTATATTCATTCCTTCGATTATCCAATCATGTTTACTAAGCCGCCATTGTTCTGGCTGCTGGAGAAACAGTAGTTCAAGAAACAAAACTTCATACACCTCAGCAAACCTACGTTCTAGGAAAGGAAAACCAAAACCCATAAACGAGATTTTAGAATTAGACCATGGCCATGAGGAAAGACTCAGTGGACCTGAAGGTGCTACACCTTGACCTAAACAGGCCAAGGTAGGTGGGGAATTGATATAAACTCTCATAAAATGTATCTTACTACACTAAATCACCACTGTTCCCTAACAGTCTCACTGGGCAGACACAATGAACACGTTCTTAGGATCAGACCCAGGAAGCTGCAGGCTTAAAAGCTCCCTAATCTTGTCCTGTCAAAGGTCTCCGGCAGCTAATGAGATGAGGCCACCAACGTGTGGCTTCCCTGCAATCCCACGCAAGGCCATGACTTTCACCTGCTGACGGCACCCAGCACCAGTCCTGGAATACTCGTCTCTCCCATCTGTCTCCACACACAGAACCAACAACTCCAGGACAAAAGAAGGAAACAAAGAATGCATTACTTGTCACTACTTCTTTGTTGTTTTGTTTTTTTCTTTTTAACATTTTCTACACTTTATAAATGAGCTTGGTTTTTCCAGGCGTGTAAGAGAAAATGGAGGGAATAATGAGGTATTAGAGAAGATGAGGAAAGGCACTTAGGAATCCAACCAATGTCTAATGATGAGGATGAAGGTAAATGGCTAAAGGTAATCAAATGATTTGGCCTAAAAATGCACAAAATAGAATGGTTTACTGTGTATAATGCACACAGGTATGCATGAACATACACAGACAGGTTTCCTAAGGGAGCATGCCTATGTAAAACGTGTGTTCGGTAACTACGCTTGATGCTGAAAATGTCTTTCTACACAGGAAAGCAAATAAAAGGAGACATGCTTTTCTTCAAAGGAAGGTGATTATATTGGATGCAGAATAACCAAGGTGGGTGCCAAAGGACAGGAGGGAGACAAACACTGGGCACCCTGGGGAAGGCTCCAGTCCCCCTTTTGATCTGAATCTTCTCCCTCTCCTGGGAGCTGCCTTTCTCACGATGGCTTGCTCTTCTATCTCCCTCTCGCCATTATTCTTTCTCTAGCACATCCACTTCATTTCTTCTCAGAGTTGTCATAAATACATGAGTCATTTTTGTGCTCGCTTTTTTAAAAAGTGGACTCGTTCATGACCTTAACGCAAAAAGCAGGTATCTTGGGCATTTCCTTTTATGCTTTCAAGCATTTTTTGACACAGGACTATGGGCCTACCTCGCATCTTCTGTCAGTAAAGCTGGCACTATTATAAAGAAAATAGGCATACATTCCGGGTGCAGAAAACAGAAACTCTAGTAATTGGACATTTACCAGCTTTGGAAAGCAAGGACTCATCTCGATGATCTCTGAAGACTCTTCCACCACAATAATACTGATAATACTGATAGAGGGCTAAGGAGCAGGCACTGTTCGGAGCACTTTATACACTGAAGCAGCCCTCACCACAACGCTGGGAAGCAGGCACTTCAACTGTTCCCATTTATGGGGAGAAAACAGAGAGATGAAGTAACTGTCCAAGGTCACACTGAAGGTAGAGAAGCCAGAACCCGGACCAATGTCATCTGGCCGAGAGCGAGGCCCTCAACCACTCCACATTATGTTACTTGTCTGTGAAGAGGGCAGCATACTATTTGGTAAAGAGTATATTCTTCTGCTAAGTCTCTCAGCCTAGACATGATCTCTGTCCATATTCTTCTTTTCACAATCCTGAAAAAAAGGTGAAAAGCCTTCTTAGATACCATCAGGCCTACGGGCTATTGTAGTTTGCTAGAGTTTTATTATTCCATGCGAGCTGGTCTACTACTTTTCCTTTAAACGAATCAAACAGATAGAAAAGCACAAGATTCCAGATAGGTCAGCTTATAATCCAAAGCCCAGGGATGCCCCAAAGCGAGGAACTCCAAGCAGCCAGCAGAACATCAACTGCAAAGAAAAAGCAACTCTCAAAATCATAAGGATGTAGGTGGCTGGTGGCCACACAAGCCTTGCGGGCAAGGGTGTAAAGATATGAACCAGGTGCAGCTTATCACTAATGGGGATTAATAATAAAAAAAATCGAAGTGAGCTTCAACAGGTCGTGTTTCATAAATAGCAAAGTCTGGAAATGGTGATCCTCCTTCGTTCATCTACTGGACAGAACAACTATGATTATGATCGGCTTGCTGATGTCCATCACAGCATCTGCATATTAAAGAAACGCTTTCTCTTTCAATGTCCTTCATAAACAAGAATTCAATGTATTGTCAAAATAACCATCATCTTCTAGCCATAGGAAAAGATGTTCTTCCTCACTAGTATTTGAGAAACGCAAATCAAAACAACGAGATACGAGGAGATTGGCTATTATTCAAAAATCAGGCAACTACAAATGTTGGTGATGATTGAGAGAAAAGGAAACACTTTACAATGTGGGTGGGAGTGCAAACTGGTACAACCCTTATGGAAAGCAGTATGGAGGGTCCTCCAAGAATTGCAAATGAAAATCCCATATGATGCCCATCATCCCACTTCTGAATATTTACCCAAAAGGCACAAAAACACTAATCCAGAGAGATATATGCACCCCCACGTTTATTGCAACATTATTTACAATAGCCAAGATTGGAAACTACCTAAGTGCCCATTGTCAGATGAATGGATAAAGAAAATGCAGTGTGTAAACACAATGGAATACTACACATTCCTTAGAACCATCTTCCACAAAACGAAACTAGAAGGAATTATGCTAAGTGAAATAAATCAGAAGATAAATACCAGATGATCTTACTCATATGTAGAATAAAATGAACAAAGCAAAGGAACAGACTAAACAAAAATCAACTCTTGGATATTAGTAATGGAACTGAGGTGACCAGCAGGGAATAGGGTGAGAGAGGGGACCAGTGGTGGGGGGTCCAGTGGATACGGTGGAGGACAATGGGTAAAGTGGTGGTGGGCAGGGTGTGCTGTGTGTATCTGCGCAATGGGAAACCTGCACATATGGGTTTACATTATTTTGTAAAGCAAAGTTACTTCCATAAATATTAAATTAATTTAAAAAACGCCATCATCTTTGATGTCGGAAACTTAAGAAGGGAGGCTAATTAACTACTAGCTTAGGACTCCTGAGGAACTTGGAAATCATAAGAACAGGACTTTGTCGATCAGCATTTTTCCCGATTCTCTGGTAAGGTCCTACTTTCACATAAAATATTAATATGTCATCACCACTTACAATGCTCTTAAGACTCTTAAGATTTTTATAATAAGTTTAAGGCTCCATATATCTTACCACAACTTAATTTTATTAAGGATCCAAAGCTCTGTGTCAAAAAAGCAGCAGCCATTTGGATAAACCCAATCAGAAAGTAGGAATTTTAAACACTTTATTTTAGCTTTGAGCTCTACCAAGTCAAACAAAATCTACCAATCCCAACGTTTAGGAATCTTCCTCCTTGGAGGTAAACATGTAGATAAAATTTGGCTCAGAGCATATACTGTTGATTATGTTTTGCCATTTTGGTAGCGGGGGAAAATAAAAGTGGAGAAACTCACTTCTACTTTCTTTCCTATCCACTTTGGACCATCTGTTTAAAATAACTGTGGCTATTTTCAGCAGTTAGGCAATGGGTTACTTATAAAAACAAAAACAGATGCCTGCTCTTGAAGACGAGACTGTTATCAAACATATGAGCACCACATGAGCACATAAGAGTGCAGTGTGTAAACCTGCCGGGCCTACGATCACAGGAGATCGAAAAAGACACTACAGAAAAACTCAGGACACTCATTTCTTCTCATTGTTTCTTAGCAATTGATACACGTGCAAAAATCAAAGAACTCGAGGAGGTAATTTTCACAGGCATTTAAAAATACTCGCTATATAACACTAGATCTTTACTTTAGAATTTGGATGCCCTTAAGACACACCTAGGTTAAGTCCACATACATCCCAGGGACCTGGGTTCAAGACCTGGGACCGGCAGCGGAGGTGGGGGTGAGGGATGATGAACAACTAAGATGAATCATAAACTAAAAAATAAATAAATGTTTTTTTTCCTCCTCTCTCTTTGTGCCTGCCTTCTCACCTTCATTCCTGCCTGCAACCTTTCCTTTAACAAAAAATTATTTTTTGAGTATTTCTTCTGTTGAGAAAAGTTGCTGACTTAATAGTTACCTTTTACTGAAGTGCTTTCTTCTCAATGCTCAATGTCATGTATTTCCCCTTTGCTTTTTCTTAGGCAACACTGGCAAGTCAGAGATAAGAGAAAAATCAAGGCGAATGTGTTCCCTGAGCCAGTGCCCTCTCCGTGCCTTCTTTTCTGGGCTATGAAATAACAACCACCTTTCTCCTAGAAAAAGTTCCTTTAGCAGCCAGTGTCCTTTGTCCCTGCCAGCCAGATACAGGGCTAAGTTTAATGTGCAGAGCAGGTCTTTCTTGCTAGTGTCTGGTGGAGAGGAAGGGAGGGCACAGCTAATCAGTACAGACTCCTTTTTTATCACATGCCCGTCTGTCTACAGCTTTTTATCCACCCCTACATGTCTCCCCAGGGTTTGTGGCGCACCTGGATTTCCAGCTCAATGCTTAACGGACCCCTTCGCCCCCGCAGGCGATTAACACGGATGGGAGAGTCACAGTTTGTTCTCTAAAAATGCTAGAATTCCATTTCCTGGAGAACACATCTACTTGAAGTCTTCTTTGAAATGTCATAGTTGAAAAAATACTGATGGCACTCACGAAGCACCACTGCTTGGTCTTCCATTCCTCTGTGATGTAAGTGGGCACGCGGGCTTTGAAAAATGATACTTCCCAGCCTCTCTGGCAGACAGATGTAATATGGCCCAGGAGCTTCATTGTCCCCAGTGGAACATGAGTGGCAAAGATGCGAAACTCATCTGGGTCTGGGCCTCAGGCACTGGAGAGTTTGCCTCTACACTCTCGTCCCTCCCCTCACGCTGGGACACAGCCTCAGACCTTGTTGTGACTGGTAGACAGACAGTCAGGGAGGGAGGGTGGAGGGGAGAATGATGCTTTGCAAGCTTGGAATGCTTACCTTGTTATAGATGCACCAGGCATCAAGCTCTACCTCCTTTCATTCACAGTATGAGGGCTCTGCTCCAGTAACATAGGATGATGGTAACTGGCATAAACACTGAACTGAGCATTGTTTAGAGTGTAGGAACTATCTCATTTAAGGCAGCTCTGAGGAAAGTACCGTTCCCATTTTCCAGGTGAAGAAACACTGACCTGGAGGATGGAGTGAGTTTTCAATTTTCGAAGGACAAACAGGAAAGGATGGGGTCACTACAGAGCTGGACAATGCAAGTTCAAAGACCTGACAATGACGCTGAAGTGTTTGTGAAAAGGAAACCCACCAGGCACATCCTGATGGCCGAGCAGGTTGATACACCAGCCCACATATATCCCAAGGTCCCTGGTTCAAGACCTGGGACAAAGGGAAGGACCAAGATGAACAACTAAATTAAACAAATAAATGCTTCCTCCTCCTCTGTCTGTCTGCCTGCTGGCCTTCGTTCCTGCTGAACCTTTCCTTTAAAAACACAAAGCCCTCCCAGTCACTTTGCAAATCATCCTACTCCAAGAGCTTTTCATCTACGGTATTTATCGCTGAGATAACTAGAAAAATAAAGGTACATAGGCTGTATTTGACCTGTTCATGAATACCTTTAATCTGTTTGATAAAAACCAAAAATCTACATTTGCATAAACCCCCAACCCTTGGGAAGGAATCAGAGAACAGGCCAAGCTGAACCAGACTTTGGTTGAAACTCTGACGCCCTTTCCGAACTTCTTTTCTGTTACAAACAAAGCGTAGACTCGCACCTCAGCCCAGCACCATCAGACACGGGACCGATTCATAAGGAACCCCTTTTGGCCGTGCTAAATTATGTGCTGATTATGAAAGGGCCAAGGAAACGCTTACACAACACTGGGGTTTTCCTGTTGGGAATGGGAGGCCAAACCTCTGGGACCCTCCCAGACTTTTTTAAACCAAACTCTGGAGTGTGGCCAGGGAAGCAAGTATCAGAGAAGGGGCTGGCAAGATGAAGGGAGGACAGCGACAGAAAAGTAAGTGTCTCTTGCCTTTACATTTCTTTCCTTATAATGCGCATTTTGCTCGACTCCATTTGCTCTTCCAGAAAGCTCTTATGCCTGTCAGGATCTATGCATTCAGCCAACGCATACCTGACACTTAAGTGTCTGTTGAATATTGTGTCAGACACTGGACATCACTGTCCGCCCTTATCCCCAGAGGATACGTGCCATCGAGACCTCAGCAAGAACTGAACCTGGATACAGAGTCATGTGTCGCTTACCGATGGGGACGTGTTCTGACCAATGTGTCCGTGGGTGATTTCACTGTTCCTCCAACATCACAGAGAGCAGTGACACGAACCTAGTGGAGAGCCTATGACAGAGCAGGCTACCAGGTATAACTGAGTGGGACACCATCCTGTATGTGGTCTGTTGTGGATGAAATGTCAGAAGGTGAGGCATGTGCCTCAATGGTTTTTCCTACCTACACAACCCAATGATAAATGAGGCACAGGAAGAGATGAGCAAGAAGAATAATTAAATAGAATATTTTTTAAATATAATAAAAGATACATGAATGTGTTCTCTCTCCACTTCTTCCCTCAACACATCGTATGGATGTAATATTTTCAAACTGTTTAACAGCAGATAACTGAAACCACGCAAAATGAAACTGTGTCAAGGGACTACTACGCAAATAAAGCAGAGTTAGTAGGTATTTACCCTAACGTAAAACTGAGTTAAACGGCAGAATAAATTGTCGTATTCTTTAGTAAGTATAAAATCCTCTAAGTGACTGTAGTTAATACTGTATTATGTATCTGAAAGCTGTTAAGTGCAGGTTTTGAAAGTTCCCATCATAAGAAAAAAAAAAATTGTAACGCTGCACGACAGCAGATGCCAACTAGACCTATTGCGGTAATCGCTTCCGAATGTGGACGAACACCAAATCTTTATATTGTGCACCTGAAACTAATGTGCCAACTAAAAAAATTTTTTTAATTTAAATAAAATAAAACCTCCCATTACAAACATTTTAAATTGCAAAATGTGGAGATGGCAAGAAAAGAAAATTCTTCCCTTTCCTACGTGCGCCCCTGTGTACACGTGTGTCTCGGGCATCAGCTCTGCCTGGGCTGTGCCTCCCCTTCCAATCTTTCAGGAGGTCTGAACGTACATTTACAATTCACGCTTACCCATCTGCTTCCCAGCCACTGCCAACCCCACCAGGCTTCAATTAACAGGAGATGAGTGAACAGCATGAATTCTTTGCCAGCATAAGCAAGGCTGGTCTCCTTGCTGCGTGCCTGGCTACAACAGACAGAAGCAGCGAAATTGCTGGCAGCCCCTGGAGTCACCCCTACCTTTGACTGCCGGCCGTGGGAAGATGGGGGTGCGAGGACACTACTTTCTGAGAGTCTAACGAGAAAGACGTTGGAGAGATCTGCTACTGCAGGCAGGGATGTCTCTGGCAGCCAGGTTTAGACAATAGCCCATTCTGGCCTGGGAAGGCGATGACAGGACTTCTCTGCAGGGCCTGTCGCCTGCACCCAGTGGGTTCTGTCCAGGCCCCTCCAGATGTCTCACAAAAGCCCTGTCTGCTTCCCGGCTCAGCTGTGGCTTTTCAAGGAATTGTTTACAACCTCCAAATATGAATGCATTCAAAAGCTGCTTCAGATCTTAAGAAAGCATTTAAAATTATACTAAAATTTGCACCGGGTTTTCAAGATCTTATTTAAGGATCTCATTTTCATTACAATAATTAGAGATCTACTTTCCAGGTGCAGTTTTTCTGTGGGGCAGCGCTGGTGGACGGCATTGTCTGGAAACAGTCTCCCTGTCCCACAGACCCACGCTTGCTGGAGGGAAGTCAGTTCTAGACCTGGGCCTGGAGCCTTACAGTCTCTACAAGGCCAGAGGAGACACGAACCAACAGTGTCACACAGAAGGGAGGAGCACACGACAGAGAGGGCACTCCAAGTATTCAAGTGGGGAGAGCTGCGCTGGAGGGCAGGAGGAGGTGCCCCGCTGGAAAGGACATGATAAATGCGGACGGCACCCTATGGTGGTCAGCACTGCCACCGGTCGGCTGTGACTGTCCTACTGTGTGCCTGCAGTAGTTCTACATCCCCAAAGTCTTTCGCAGCGTCAGACTGCAGAGACAACGGGAGCAAGCAGACAGAGATGGTCAAGTGCAGAGAGGGCGTGAGGCCGAAGACGGGAAGGAAGGCAAGAGAGGGAATCAGAGGAGGCCACAGAGGGGAAGACCCAGAGGGACTCATCAAAAGGCTGGGCCATACTGAGCAGGTAATGGGACCCTCTGGTCATCTGTACAGGGCAGTAGCTTCACAGCAACACTTACAGGTTCCCTGGGAGGGCTTGGAGAAGGGAGAGACGGGGGAGAAGGCAATGGACAAAGATGTGGCTAACAGGAAGGGCAGACCAGACAGAGGAGAGGGCTGCAGGGAGGGAGAGAGCAGTAGCGCCCTGGTGCTCCCTATAAAGATGAGGCTCACTGCAACCTTCTAGAACCTTCCTTCCACCTCCGTGGCCACTGCAAACTTGCTCCTCAACTCTGTCCCGACACCTTGCCCCTTCAACCACCACTCGCACACCTAATGACTCTTCACGAGAACAAGTCCTTCTCCACCTCCGCAGAAAGGCCCGGGGAGGACGTGGCGGGCTCACCCTCAGAGGCCCCCGCCCCGTCACACCTCCAGGAGACACGACACCCCCAACCTTCAACTCCTCTGACGCAGACCACACTCAGCCACAAGGCTTCCCAATGTCTCCTTAAAACACACCGAAGACTGGAGTACTCATGGGTGAAATATCACAATGGACGTAAGGTTTACTGTGCTCCAGAAAAATAGGTTGGGGAGTGGGAAAAATAAGAGAGGGAGAGTTGTAACAGCTGCTGAAGCTGGGTGATGGGCGTATGAGGATTTTAATATTGTTCTCTGTATTACTGTGTTAGAAAGGTCCCATCAAAATTGCTTCATCAGAAAGACAAGAATGCTAGTGAGGAGTTTCTAAGCGAATGACCGGCCCTGCTTGTCAGGTCCCCGACTGTGGCAGACTAGCCATTGCTCCTGTCATTTTCCCTGTCTAGAAAGGGCCAGAAAGGGCCACTACAGTTTCTATAAGCAACACCATCTTAGGGCTCAACTGTACCACTGTAATGTCAAAGCCGCCAGACCACTCATCGGCAGCTGTGTGAGGCTGTGTTCCAATACTGTTTCATTTACGATGACAGGCAGCGGGCTGATTTCATGCAGAGACCTTCGCTGGCCTACCCCTGTTCTCAGAAGCTTTCGGAGGATGTCTGGCTTGCTAAAGATGATGTCTTCCAAGGAGCACGGCGATTCCTCAAAAACACTGAGAATGGAAACCCCATAGGATCCAGTTATTTCTCTGCTGCGTATTTAGCTTAAAGACACAACAACTCTAAATTCACAGAGATATATGCACCCCTGTGTTCGTGGCAGAGTTATTTATAATAGTCAAGAGCTGGATACAAACCGAGTGCCCCGCAACAGAGGAGTGGATACAGCAAATGGGATATATATATATATATATATATATATATGTATATTAGAATACTACTCAGCTACCAAAAAGATGAAACCCTGCCATCTGCAAGCAACATGGATGGACCTAGAGGATATTATACTTGGTGAGATAAATCAGAAGGAGAAAAACAGACATCCTGTGGTATCACTCCTATCTGGCGTCTAGAGAAACCAAGCAAACGAATAAACTAATACAAACTAAAATAGACTTTTAGTCAATAAAAGCAAATTTGTCACTGCAAGAAGAGAAGGGGGTTGGGAGGGGACAAACTGGGTAGAGGAGATCAATGGTATTAGGGAAGGAAGATCTAAAACAGTGGTGATCTCAACAGTACATACAAATGTGGCTTCACTACGATGCCCACCTGAATCCCACAGAAGGTTATCATGCAGTGCTCCTTCAATAAAGTATTTTTTTAATGATGTTTTGCAGCCTGCCTTGCAGCTAGCTGAGGACCTGTGACTTCTCTGCCTAAAAGAACGTGAGTGAAAAGGACCCATAACTCCTGGAGCACCTTCTTTCTCTGGGGCTGAAAAGAGATCACGGTGAGTCAGCTTTGACTGCGAAAACGGAGGCCGCACCTCAGGACAGCAGAGAACACCATGGCAGGAATGGCTAGGGGGTACGGCCTCGACCCCACTCCTGAAACAGCACAACCATCTGGACTATACACAGAAAGAAAAAACACTTTCAGCCTTTTAACTGAAGTCACTGTGCTGGGAGACGTTTTTACGAAAAGCTTTGAATCTGCAAGCTGAGCTCTGCACAAGGTAACACTCCAACGGGGAAGCAACTTCATTCAGGGCCCGGGGATGATCAGTGGCCAGTCGCAAGCCCCCGGGGCCGTCTGATCACTCGGCACAGCTCTTCATCATGGAATTAGTGTCCAGTGGAAGCTCGGTCTGAGCAGCGCACTTATAAAATACCAACGCTCATTTATCTTTTTAATTTTTTTGAAGGAAAAATGCAGGCAGGCAAAGAGAGAGTGGAGGAAGAAGCATTTTATTTATTTTTATTTTTAGTCGTTCACACTGCTTACTCTCCCACGCACACACACTCAGGACTCGAACTCAAGGGTAGGTGGCGTGTGCTCCTTCAGAGGCGACTGATCTAACTGCTACTCCACCAGGACACACCCCGTTCATTTATCTTGAAAGTAATTGTTAAGATTTTCTTTTTTATAGATAAGATTCAGAGAGGCTAAGAAACAGGATCAAAGTCACATGCTCCTAAGTACCTACACAGATACACAAACTTAGGAATGCATGACTCTCGGGGATGTTCTTCTCTCCCCTGCTCAGCCCCTGCCTGTCAAGGACCAGCCACAGTGCTGCCAGAGACGCTTTGTGACTCCAGGTTTCAATTTTCAAACTGAAAAGTGTCACTGCAGTTTCCCGACTGCCGGCTGCCGGCCGCATTTGGTTTCGTTACGACTCCCCTTTAGGAGCCAAGTAAACACAGATGACACAGTCCAATGGTGTACCCAGAGGATTCCTTGGAAAGCGACTAGGATGCCAGAATGTGGATTTCTTGAGACATGTGCAGAGGCTGCCAACTCGGCCCCGGCCCCTGCCACCATCCCCTCCGCCAGTGCCCGTTAGAAGCCCGCTGCTTGGGCAGCCAGGACACCATGCTGAATGGGACCGACAGTCATTTCAAAACAGGGGGGAACTGCTGCCTTTCTTTCCAGGAGAGGGTGAGTGGTGCCGCCCCGCGTACTGCCGACCCTGCTGGGGCTGGTACCCAACCTGGGACCGTCTGGCTCTTACTTCTTGACCGCATGGCCTTTTCCGGGCCGTGTGACATTCCAGGGAAAGCCAGGCCGCCCTGAAGTTTACAGCAGAGCCCACGGCACCAGCTGCACATGGTGGACACGTCCAAAATCCACGGCAGGCAATGTGACCTCACGTCAACCTTACAGAGAGGAACTGCTTCGAAATTTAGGTGTTTTCATAATGGGATAAGCTAACCTTGAAAACATCACTGTTTAATCAGCTGTGGATGTCTACAGAAAAATGAATTATGATGAATTGTCGCTACACCGAGGCTTCTAGCGCGGATGGAAATGTTTTGCTAAGGGATGTACCGAGGGATAAACGAGTCTGTCCTGAGTGAAAAACATGTTCTCAGTCACTTTACAAAACCAATTATTGTCATAATTAGGAAGACCCCATTCCTCCAAATGAGCTTTTGTAACTGGCACATCCTGAAACGCTCCCCGTGGAAAATCACGTTCCCCGAGAAGACTTTGGGGTGTTATACGGTGTTCTTACCTACACAGTGAGGTTCACAAAAAAATGTTCAAAATGTTAGACAGTCTTATAAAAGAGTAACTACATTAGCTCTATCATATACATAGAAAATGAGTCTGAAACTTAAATACCTCAAAAATGTGAAGCTAGTTTTCAAATCAGAACTTAGTCCTTTCACGGTGCTCTGTGGTGGGACGCCGAAATGGTTTGGGGAATCATGCAAGCTACCTACGTCCAAATCCCCTAGAAATCTACAAACTCACACAGCAAATGTCAACCCTCACTGTCCTGACAGCAGGCGCTTCGGGGGGGCTGAGAGAGGCCACAGCACATACGCAGGACCGAACAGCCAGACTCACGACAACACACAGCTTTTACCCACCTTTTATCTCCACTAAGTTGATGTTACAAATGGAGCGGGGAACGTGCTTAGCACTCAAACATGTGACACAGCATTCTGGAAGATGACCATTTCCAGGAATGATCATTCACAGTCACTCCTTTCAAACTGAGAGAACAGCAGAAAAGAATTAAATTTTAAAATTTACCTACACACACACACACACACACACACACACACACACACACACACACACACACACACCCCCTCTGCAGGTCACAGTTTAACAGTAGCTAAAACCAACTAGAAGGCAGTTTCTGTTTCACAAAGGGAGTTACTAATATCACAGAAAATCTCCACCATTAGGAAACAAAGTCAGAATAAAGCAAACACTGGAGGACGCAGTTCCCGCCCCAATTACAAAGCACAACAGGGTCCGAGGTCACATATTTATCTGGAGACATGGAAAAGAGACATCTCCGGCCTCCAGCTCACAAGCCAAGTTTCGCAGGCGTGTCAGACAACCCTCCAAGTGCCGTTTCCCAGACAGACTGTTCTTTTCTAAAGCCACCAGATCATCCAAAGACCCTAATGGACCGAGCTCCTGGGCCTGTTAAAACGATGGGACCTCCTACCAAAGGAAAACAAACCTCTGAAAGAAATATTTCAGGAAAATGTGAAAGGAGGGAGTGCCAGGAAAAGGTCTGATAAAATTCCATTGCTTTCCCAAAACAACAAAAACAGTTTCCCAAGCCCCAAATACAAAAGCAGAGAAAATAAAAGTATGTTCTAGAATTACGCTATTCCTGAGAGAAACACACTCTTGCTGGCTTTTTCAAAGAATATTTTCGCCAGAGGATTATTTTATTACAGAGGAGGGGAAAAGACAATATAGACTGAATATTCCCAAATACGTATATATATGTACACACACATTATCTATACATACGAACATGCATATATACATACATTACATAAAGCATTATATATTGTTTATATATATATAAATATATATGTACACACATCAGCACACACACAGTACCTAAGTAAATCTCAAAATATTTAGTTAACTGAAGAGATTTCAACAAAAGAGAAAGACACATAACAAAAGGCATTAGTATGGCTAAGCAGAGGACAAGCAAAACGACAGCCCAAAGAGGCCGAGGCTATAAGGTGATCGGAAAACATCAGAAGAGGCTCAGATCTGAGCTCGCATCAGAGCTGCAAAGACAAACCCAGCTCTCCTCAGGCTGCCTAGAAGGACCACTTCCCCCAGCCTCTGACGTCCATCCTCCCGCTCACAACTGGAGCCCACGAAAGTGATACGTGCCCCAGAGACGCCAGCCTGGCCTGCACCCAAGTCGGTGACTGCAACTGCTCCCCATGAACAACGAAAGCCTACGGCATGGACCCGCGGGGAGAGTGGAAGAGAGGAAAGGCAGGGCAGACTTCTAAGAACAAATCTCTCTCCCGTTAGAGAGACGGGCCCAATACTCAGAACTGCAGCCTCCTCCGTGGGAAGTGTCCGTTCTCGAAAGCCTAGCACCACTCCGGCCAGTGCTTTGCAAGTTTGCATAAATGCAAACCAGAAAAATGACTGCAACTGACTAATAAACACAGCCCTACTACATGTGCCATGTCTGAGCACCTGTGGACACAGCTCTCCAGCAACCTGCTGGAGTATGAGCTGTTAGCCTCAGTTTACAAATCAGGAAACAGACAATGAACAGACCCGTCACTTTTCTAAGACCTCGGCCAGTCCAGGCCACAGGCTAACTGGTACTCCAGACTGCTCCCCACGAACACTTCTAGTCCTACAGTCCTGCCTGTCTGGCCCTCAGGTCTCCCTGGGAGCTGCTGCTCCCACAGACACACCTGTCTGGACAATTCGGGGGCAGCTTTCTGGCTGCGCCCTGGACCAGAGGGAAAAGGCAGAAAGCTAACTTCCCCCGAGTGCCTACTTTATGTCAGCCTTCAGAAAAGACAATGTTCTCACCTATCATGTGAGAGCAGCACGGTTATTACACCCATCTTGCAGATGGAAAAACTGAGATTCTAAGGGGTTAAACATTTGTGCTGGCTTTTGAGTCTAAAGCTACGTGGTCGGTGTTCTGGCACAGAAAGCCTGTCCCTCCTCAGCCTCACCCTGTCACCTAAATGAGCGACTCAGTCAACAACTAGAGATCCTGGCCTGTGTCTGAGAGAACTGTCATTTCACCAATGAATGAGAAGGCAGCTGCCTGGGTGACTGAGGGAACACAGGGCATAAGGGAAGAAGGTGTTGGTCACCGTCAAACACAAGTGCTGAAAAACCTCTCAAGCCATAGAAAATTCCCAGTTAGATCACAGCAAATACCTGTGGTGGACAGACTCAGCTGTGAAGAGAACCACAAAGTAAATAGGCAGAGCTATGTATTCCTGCTGCATTTAAACTCAGCCTCTGCAAGTCACATTAGGTTTGAAGTGCATTAGAACTCACTATGGAAGAGAATTCTATGGTCAAATCCCTTTGTCAAGTCAAAAGCTCTTTTATAATAATCATTCTCTCATTTACTTTCTATGTCTTTGAATTTTTTGGAAGCAGGCAAATTCTATTTTACAAACCTAATGAGGTATGAAGTAATCCAAATTATTTTACATAGGGCTGGAGGGGTAGTCCTGCCTTAAAATTGAAGAAATGGACCATGATACATTTTAAGACTCTATCTAGCCTGTGGATCTATAATTGCTAAGCTCCCTATCGCATCAGTATATAAAGTAATTAACTTCCACGTTTCAGTCGAGAGTTTCTTGAAATATAAAGAGTAGGGACTGAAAGCTTGATTAAAAATTTAAAAGTATCATGGGACTATGAATGTGCAGACGTACAAAGAGAGGACTTCAGAATTCAATTTCCTCTTTTTATGGATAAGAAAGGGAAGGCCCAAGAATTCAACCACCTTTTTGTAAGTCTCAGCTACAATCAATGGACGAATCCAATGCACTCATATCTAATACCAATTCACAGGGTGCTGCAAGATTCTGACTTGGCCCCCTCTAATAAAATAACACTCTACAGTACTGTGAGATCTAAAAAGAGTAGGAGGCACATCCTGGTAGTTTAATGGTTAAATATGCGACCTCTGGTGGCCGCAGTCTACACACACCTGGAGGATCTGAGTTTGCGTCCCAGGGCCAGCGGGAGCAAGTAAGATGAACAACTAAATAAAATAAATAAACGCTTTGCCCTCCTCTCTCTTCCTGCCTGCCTACCTACTCACCTTCATTCCTGTCTGTACCTTTCCTTTAAAAAATACTTTCTAAAAAGAAAAGGAGAAACTGTGTCTTGTTTCTACGGAGACTACAAATTGCTTTGCTTTAATAAAAATTACTAATTCTCTCTGTGAGGGGAGGAGGGAATCAGAGGTTGACCACCCCCCACCCCACATACTAGCTTTCTAGTGCTTGAGGACTATCAGCCAGTCCTAGGGTCTTCGCACATAGCTATATGCAAAATCAGTGCCAAACTTATACAGAGAACAGAGACCCAGAGGTAGCATCTTAAGGGTCCTATGAAAGGACTCAGGGCTAGAAGGAACGAGACACTTGCAAAATCAGTTCACCTATCCTGTTTAAGATTTTTTTCCACCCCAAAGGAGTGGGCTGTACTTCTTAGTCTTCTAAGGCTTCTTACAATATTCAGGGTTCTTATTCTGTTCAGTCCTGACGTTTATAAAGTGGACACACAAAAATAACATGTGAACAAGTCTTTTTCGATGTGCATCTCTGGTGAGTTACCATCAGTCCTGCCTGAAGAAAAGTGGGCTCCACCGCCACCTCCCAGCTCCCAGCGACAGAGGCAAGGAATGAGAAATTCTTCTGGGAGAGGCTCAGAGAGCTCTATGCTTTCCTCAACTCCTTCCATCAGCAGAACATCTTGGTTTGGGGGATTAGGCCTCTAACCCCTCTACTTTTACTCCTGGCATCACCAAAGGCCTGGCCTCTCATTAAAAGCAGTATTACAAGGCAAGTCCCTCCAGAAAAGCTGCCCCCATTTGCTGTCCAGTGGAGCCTTGAGTGGCAGGGGCTTCCAGCCGGTGTTGGTCAGCTCCAAGCCTGTGAACAGTGTGAAGCTGATCTGAGGCCAGAGGCACAGGTCAGAGAGAGACCAGGGTGGTTGGGAGCCCTGGTCTGTAACCTGAAACTGGAGAAGGTGGTTAAGGAAGAGATATGCAGGCAAGGAAAGAAGGGGAGGCCAGAAAAGAGAGAGAACTTTGGAAGCTGCAGCCAAATGTCTCACTGCCATTCCAAGTGAGTCAAAATACCATGCCTTTGTTATGTCTGTGAATTCCACGGGACCTTGCTTGAGGTTGTTAGGCATGAAGTTTTGCTACAAATACATGTCTAGAAAAAGAAAGGTCAGGTCAAAGGATTTTCAAAATTCAGCGACAAATCAGCGCTGACACTATTTATGTGCAGACAGCATTAGAGATTACGGATCACCTTCAGGTGTGCCCTTTCTGCTCTGATCCTCACCGCTACTTGATGACATTTGAAGAAATGGATTTATTTACTCGTCTAAGATGCCCAAGCTACTACTTTCAGAGGCACCTGGGGCTTTTCTATCACATGGCCAGGTCTTTTGAAAAATCTCAAACCCTCCATTCAAGAGAAAACATGTGCTCTTCCTTCATTGAAATTGTTTCCCATTTTTATTTCATTTCCAGCACTGAAACAGGTTGGAGGTGACATATCCTTCAGCAGTGTCTTCACCTGCTACACAGCACTGCCCTCTGAAGTGCAGAGCACGTTAGCATAAGAAGTCTCTTTGCAGACCCCACCACAGATACGATACCATAGTTTCTACGGGAAGGTGGGCTGCAAGTCCCAATCCACTGACTTCCGAGACATTTTTTGGAACACATGCACATGTGGCCTAAAAGCAGTTCCTGTAAACTGTAGGCATTTCTTGGATTTCACCTTTCTTTCTCATTTCATTTCAATCTCTAAAGACGCGCACAGTGTGTTTTCACCCAGCCACAAGTACAGGACTAAAGCTAAGCATGTCCGTGCAACAGAAGAAATTTCATCAAACTCCTACCTATTCTGATTATGGATTACACAAAGAAGTGGGAAAGTCCCCTTCTGCCCCCCAAACTGTGCCAACGCATCTGCCATGTTCACGTCTGCCAGGACACTAGCTATTCATGGCAGAATCCATGTTTTAGATAAGCCAGCAGAAGACAGCCACGATCCAGAGTGCAGAAAGGATTTCTTGCCAGGATATTTGACTTCTCAGGTCTTCCTAAAGATCTGTTCTGAGAACACTGACTCCCTGCCAAGAGATTTCAAATCCTGAAAGTGGAGTGGCAGGATGTGTTCAGTTATGGATTTAAAAAGTCACCGACGTACACAATTGGAAGTTTCTCATGGAGAATCGAGGTGCCGGGTTTAAGGAGATACAGAAAAATGTAAAACACAGCTTATATAAAGAGATAAATCAGGGCCTGGCTGTGATCACTACGTCTGCTAAAGGAAACAGGTGGCCAGAACATAAAGGGTGAATTCAATGAACGATTTCTCGGATGCTTTGTGTGCTGGGATTTATTCAACGTGGACTTACCGACAACTTTCAGAAACAGCTCTGTTGTGTAAGTTCGATGCCTGTCTTAGGCTTCTGCCAAACCCATCAAAAGGAAGAGAGGGCCCCTCAGACTGAATCTAATAAACATGACGCCCTCGATGGAAAGTTCTGACAAAAACCTGTTGGACTACAGCCCACCTCAAACAGCAGACACAGAGGCGGCCTATGGGCTCGGTGTCCTGCTGTTTTCTCTTGCTCAGGACAATCCTTCTGGTAGACTCTTGAGAAAAACAGACTGGGAATGACAGGGACCAACACAAAAGGCAGCTGACATGCATGAGAAACTCTCAACTGGCTAATTTCAGTCCCAGAGCGTCCCAGGAGGCCGACCTCTAATTTTTGATGGATTACAGCACAACCTGTTCAAAGCTGTCTGGAAGCAAAAGGAACACAGTGTGAGAACCCACGTCTCCGCGATAAGGAGATGAGTCTTAAAATCAGCCCAGGCATCAAAGATATAATCTGCTGTTCTTACCTTTCTGAGAGAATCCTTAGTGAGATACCAACGGCCCTTATAAAACATACCCCGGCCTACAGGGGAAAGGTCTCATCGGGGAAGCCATTATCTAAATATAAAAAGCCAGTCACTTTTTGGAAAAAGGCGAATTATTTTTAAAGACTCTGTTCTGTTGCTTTTTGAGATGTGCACTTAAAATAGTCTAAGATGAGCCCCATACAGGTCTGTGCCAGAAAGCCTATCATAATCTAGTGAATTTGCTCTATTCTTTTTAACCTGAAAAATGTTCATCTTACGTCCTTTTTCCAGTGGTGCTAGCCTTTGAGTTTACCTGTGACATGAATTCTGATCCCTTCCTTCTCTATTTCTATAAATTCTTGTTTTCTGATGTTGAGTTGCTGAAAAGGAGACCGTTTCAAGACTATAAACAAAATTAAATAAGCCCTCAGTCCCAAATCAGCATTACTTCAAATGTGTGTGCGTGCGTGCGTGCGTGCATGTGCCGGCGTGCAAGTGCCGGCATGCGGAGCACGGCGCAACACCATCCTGGATGAGTTCTAAACTCCCTTCCAACTCCAAACGTCTATTATTTGATGGACTCTCTGGTCTGTGTTTACTGCAGACAGCAGCTCCTGCAGACTGGTGACTGGGGGGACTTTGCACCCAGGTATGTGGCAATGTCTGGAGACATTTTTGGTCATCACAGCGAGGGTGATGCGACGTGACTGACTCTTCACGGGATACAGCGAGCTGACTCCTACCATACACAGGCAGCCCCACACCAAGAATCATCCAGGCCAACGCGCCATAGTACTTCTTTGCAGCAAGTTCTGCTGTAAAGTTATGCACTTGGGCAATGAATTCTCTGTCATAGTCCGAAAACCATGGGGGTCAATTCCTAAGATATTTATTGCCTTTCCTATTCATAGGTAGGCAATGCAGACACTTCAAAGGCTAAAAGGGAAGCAGAGAGCAATTGAACAGGCTTATTCCCAGCTCACCAGAATCCCAAATGGTCAAGGTTGGAGGCCAGACCAAGAGGCCACGGTCCCTGCCTTCCAGGACCATCTAGCGAAGGAGACAGAAACATCGACGGTGGTCGGTGCTGGGCTAGGGTCAGCTGCAAGGCGGCTTTAAGAGACTCTCTAAGGGATGCAGCAGATATCAAAGCTTCTTTTAATCAGCAGATGTCATGAAGGAGCCTTTACTGGCAAATTCTTAAATAGATCAACTGGGAAAGTCCCATTACTTGAAGAAAACGTGTTTTCAACCTAACAAAACCATGAAAGCTACTCCTCCGTCGTGAATGGCATCTGGCTCCTACTAACAGAGGAGGCCATCAAGCGTCTCTCCAGGAAGACTAACAGCAATGCAGACAACTGAGTGTGCGGGTCCCTCAAGTCACTCTGGACTGCAGGCACAGGGAAGAAGACCCAGAGGTCAGAGCTTCCTTTCCAGGTCATTCTAGGATGTACTGCAAGGGCTCCTACCATTTTTCTTACAAACCAAGATGCGATGGGAGTGAATGATGTCAGGACAATGGGAGAAGCCAGGACAAGTGTTCATTCAAGCCAGCACTGCGGAGCAACCTCAAGGGACAACGCCCATGCGAACCCGTAATAGCCTCGGGGACTAGACCTAAGTATAACTTCTACCTTTTTAGTCAAGGAAAGATCACTTACCGTGAAAAGGAAAGAAATTTGACAGTTGCTATGAGATCAACATGAGTGCTCAAGCAAGTGCCCAATCTGGAAAACCCGACCATACTCTGTTTACAAATGTGAATCGGAAGATTCCCACAATAGTGTCACCAGATGGGATTTAGCCTTTTCTCTATTGCACATGACAGGTGACAAATGCTGTTCAATCAGCTTCAAGTCCTTAAACTCGGAGAGGATACTGAGCCTCTGGTTGGCACAGCACAGTGCTGGGCTTTCGATCAGTGCAAACGCTCAGCTCACCTGACTGTGCAGATCTGGTACGTGTAACCACATCGGGCGCACAGACACATTTGTGCAAGAGATGCTCCAGTAACTCTCCCCTTTAAAGGCCAGCTAGCGGTGGGGCTTCATGGGCACGTGAGTGGAGCCACGGTGTTATATCCAGGTTCATCTAGAAAATCCTAGAAACAGGACTCCAAACTCCTGGGAAAACAAATATATTCCTAGGAGAAATAAGGCCTATACTGTCTTTTTTCTAACCTATGAATAGAGTCTTCTACAGAAAAAACAACTGTGCGCCCTGCCCTGGTGGCTCAGGTGTTAAGCCCGTACCTGGGGCACAGTCCACATACAGCCCAAGGATCCAGGTTTCTGGCTGGGGCTAGGGGACCAACTAAAATGAACAATTAAATAAATAAAATGTTTCTTCCAACTCTTTCTCTTCCCTTCTGCCTCCAGGAGGGAGGGAGGGAGGGAGGAATGAAGGAAGGAAGGAAGGAAGGAAGGAAGGAAGGAAGGAAGGAAGGGAGAGAGGGAAGAAGGGAGGGAGGGAGGGAGGAAGGAAGGAAGAAAACACTATAGCTTTATAGGGCGCTTGCAAACCAAACCAGGTGCACCTGTGACTCAGCTGGGTAAGGCGGAGGCCACACAGAGTCCAAAGATTGGGGTTTGAGGGTGGGGTGGTGGGGGGTAGGTGGGAGGGCCACACCGTAAACGTGCTAATGCTTCAGGCTCCTACCTAAAACAATGCAACACTTCACTCTCTGCCAGCGTGAGGAAGGCCAGGCAAGGCTCAGAAAGTCCCCACAGAGTCAGCAGCAGCGACCCTGGCAACACATCCATTCTCCCACTTTCTTCTTAGCCTTGTCAGAAACAAGATAAAAAAAATCCTGGGGAAGATGATACAACCTTCCCAAAAGACAGAGAGCAGTATTCTCCTGGACCTCAGTGCTCTCGATGGGGCTCACGGAATTTGGTCCAGTTACAATCAGAAAGGTGGACCACCCTGAAAAGGAGGAACAAAGACCACGCTGCAGTTTTAGCCTCAGGTCATCCTCAGGGACCAAGGGAGTGCGCACTACCAGGCTCTCTGCACAGGAAGAAAGGTTCCAGACAGAAAGGGGTAGATAAAAACATACCAGCCAGAGACAGGCAAGTTGGGTATCAATTCAAAGAAAATTCTACTGGGTTTTCAAGGAGATGGACTATAAGGACGTGAGGGTGGGCAGGGAGCAGCCACGGCGTATTGGATTTCCAATGTCATGTCCAATTACCCTAACATGTGTTCTGAAAAGCCTGGTATCAGAGAGAAACCCATCAACAGAATGACTCTATCTTCACTTCCCAAAAATGTCTGGGTAAAAGGAAGAAATGGGAGATGGATGGCACAGCTCAGGGTGTCTGTGGTTATTTGAAATTCTCAGAGTATCCATGGTGGAACTGCTCTAGTCTGAGCGAATGTCTGAGACCATTTTTCTTTTCTTAATTGAATAATTATATGAATCACATAGATGAAGTTTGAGAATACGCTTATAACGTGTGCAGGTGGCACGAAGTTAAATGAAAGATCACAGTCAGAAGACTCTCAGGTGGAAGACCGCATGGACAGCATGCACTGACAAGAGGACATTTAATCGTGAGAGGCACTGAGCCCCATATTTAAGTACACAAATAAATTCTATGAGCAGAAATGCTGGAGACCTCGCTCACTAATACTTACTTTCACAGTGAGTCCGAAGTCACAGAGTGAGTCCAAAAAAAAGGACGTTCCATCCTCAGTTGCCATTACCAAGATTAAATATCAGATGAAGGGAAAACAGAACCTACTAGACATAACCCAGGTGGAAAACACATCTAGGGAACAGACTTAAATTCTGGTGATTTAAATTCTTAAATTTGAAGAAATCAATTGTCTGGAGAAAGACCACAATGGTTAAGAGTATAGAAATCACACCCCATGAGAAATTGTTGACAAAACTGGGAAGGCTTGGCCCAAAGAATCCTCACAGAGAAACCACAGCTTTCAGCTCTTTAGAAGGCTCTACCGGGGACGTCCCCTGAACAAGTTCAGCTTGTCGGTGTTCCTCTAGAATATAAATATTCCAGGTCTAGACTCCCAACAAGACCGAGAAAGCACCATCTCTGCAGTACTGGACATTCTATTGACACAGCCTAAGATGGAAGGAGGATTCCTGGCAACTGGAAGACGCAGCTGATTCATAAGGAACTCAGACCCAATTGAAACCACAGTTTTCTCTTGTGGACGACAGTCAGTAGCTGATAATCTCTGTAGGTTATCATCACTGTGTGTGATTATCACACTGTTTGTTCACACCCTGTCTGTCTCTTCCTGCAGACCACAAGCTTCACAACTGCAGGAGTTCTGACTTCTTCACAGCTGAATATGCAGCACCTCGAACAAGTCCTGGCCCATAGCAAGAAACACACGCTGAATAAATGAACGCCTGTGAAACAACCATACTTGCTGCTGGCTGCACCCCTATGTGCTCTCAGGGGACAGCTGTGAGCTCCTGCAAGGCAGCCATGCCTGTAACAGCCCGCTGTCTTGGGGTCTGGTGAGCCTCACTCCTCTTCACTCTTCAGGTACAGGGACTTGCCCTCGTGATCCAGTTACTGTGTAGTTTTCACGATACACCCTGCATCTGATATTTAAATGTTCCTCACATTAGCCCACTTGAGAGCACCATCTGCTTCTGCCAGGCCCTGACCCACGAATGGTCTAATGGGGTTCGCATCCAGTTTCTATAGGAGCGCCAGAGGACCAGAGAGGGAGCACACTGAGTTTCAGAGCGCTCTCTGGTACAGTTTTCATTGCTCGGTGTCGCTTTCCTATTGAATCAACTTTAAGGTGGCTATTAAGTGGGTTTTCATTCATTTTGTAGAAATCCCTTCAGTATTTCTTACAAGGCGAGTTCAGTCATGATGACTCTCTAACTTTCGTTTCTCAGGAAAGCTCCTTATGGCTCCTTCTATTCTAAGTGATAACCCAGCAGGGTATTCTTGGTTGAAAGTCCTTTTATTCATGACTCTGAATGTATCCTTCTTTAAACTTCTGTAAAGTTTCCTCTGAAAAAGTTGCGGACAACCTTATGGAGATTCCTTCGGATATTTTTCTCTGGCTGCTTTTAAGATTCTTGATCTTGACTGTTCATCATTTTAATTGCAGTGGTGTGTGTCTGCTTGGATTTATTCTGAGTCTCCTGGATCTGGATGTCCATCTCCTCCCCCCCAGTTAAG
Source organism: Solenodon paradoxus (assembly GCA_004363575.1). Taxonomy (NCBI): domain Eukaryota; kingdom Metazoa; phylum Chordata; class Mammalia; order Eulipotyphla; family Solenodontidae; genus Solenodon; species Solenodon paradoxus. Next base: position 115,121 of record RJWH01003068.1, read on the forward strand.
GAAGTTCTTGGCTATTCTTTCTTCTATTAAGATTCCTGCCCCTTCCTCTGTCTCATCCCCTTCTAGAGCCCCTATGATGCAAATGTCATCCCCCAAATCTCTTATGCTCTCTGCGTTTCTTCTCACATTTTCTCTCCGCTGCTATGCTTCGGTACTCCCTACGACCCTATCTTCGGGCTCATGGATTCCAATCTACTTCTGAGTCCCACACTGTGTTTTTCTGAGCTATTTGTTCTGTGGCTCTAAGAATTCTGCTTGGATCTTTCTCATGTTTTCTCTGTCTTTGCTATACATATTTTGCTCATCAGTGAGGATCACCAAGATTGTTGCTCTGACATCTTCAGGCCGTTTACTTCATTCTGTTGCATCAGGATTTTTCTCCGGGGTTTTGTTTTGATCCATCCCTTGGGGTAAATGACTATCTCTTCATTTTTATTTTATTTTGGGGGGTACACTGTGTTATCTCTATGAATTTTAGGCTAAAGGACTTTCTCTCCCTGTCTTGATAGGATTTCATGTTGTAGAGTTCAGGCCTGGGGCTGGAGCACCAGCTGCTGGGACCTGGGGCTTTAGGCTTTAGAAAAGCAGGTGGGTCAGCAGTGGCCTCAGGCAGGAGAGGAGCAGCTATTTCTTAGACTGTTGAGTGTCGTTAAGACCCTCCTGAAACAGACTAAACAAAAGCAACCCTGGGACGAGGGCAACAGAACTGAGGTTACCAGTAGGGAAGGGGATGGGGGGGGGGGCACGTGGTGGTGGGGTCCACTGGACACTGGTGAAGACTGTGTGTAATTTGCTGGCGGGCAGGGATGTGCTGACATATGTTGGAGGAATGGGGAACCTACACATATGAACTTAATATTAATTTGTGAAACAGTATGCTCAATAAAATACTTTCAAAAATTCCTCCCAGACAGAGCTGCCCCAGCAGAGCTGGAAGGGCTACGAACTGAGCTTTGCAGGAAAGCACTCAGCTGCTGTGCGGGGCTGCAGCCTGATGCTGTCCCTGGCACTTGCTGCCACACGAACGGTAACAAACTGTCACACGAGTACAAGCACCACTGACGGTGGAGGAGCAGGGATTTGGACCTCAGCCCCTATTCCAATATGATGCCCACCAGAGCTAGAACCACACAGACAAGAGAGAGTCTTGGAGGACACCCAACAATGTCTCTGTCCTTGGGAAGGCTATCCCCCCTCTTCTTAATCCTCCTGTGAAAATTTTTGGTTCAACACATGAAAATCCTTCTGTTAAGTCTGTACACACTTCACCCTTTGGTTCTCCTGGCTCACTGTCCTCAGATCTCTACTCCCAAACACGCTACTGTTCTCCCAAGGATAGCACCTTTGTTTGCCACGCCAGGATGCAGGGCTATCCTCTAGGGAACAGTTTCTAGACACTGGGGCAGCTCAGGTGAAGCAAGCTCTTTAGCCCCTGGAAACAGTCTCTGGAAGAAGAAGCCTTAAGTCACAGAGGGGCAGTAACCCTGATGAGACCGTGCCTCAAGCAGTCTGATTTCCTGAGCCTTCAGTGACTTTCCCAGCTTAGTGAGCATTTTGGCTTCACATCCAATCACTCCTTCAGAAAGAGGAAGCAATGTAAGGTTATCGTGCAACACTACCAGCTTCTGACACCAACGGCCCTCATCAGGCCACAATATTTTAAGTTTTTAAACTGTCTAATGATCTGCATTTTAAATAATCACAAGATGATGGCATAGCATCAACTACTTCCAAAGCACCACGGCCCTGCCTGAGGAGCAACTGTGAAGGGGAAATCAGAAGCTAAGAGATCCTCAAGTTTCTGGTGCTGACCTGATCCTTCCAACCTTGGGCAGCTGGCCTGCCTGCGATTCCCTCTCTCTGACCATATCTTTGACCAATAAAGTACTTAGAATGTAAGAAAGACGCTGCCATGCTGACAGCTACCCATTTGTTCTTTTTCTTCAAAAGCAGAATCTACCAATAACATCTTTCTTTCCCTGCAAAGCCCTGTGGATATGGCTGAAAACACTAGGCTGAAATTAAAGGACATCTTGTGGGCCATTGCATCAGCAGAACTTAAAGACCCTTATCCACATTTGCAATTCTCCCTCTGACTTAAGGTTGGCCCAAATATGGCTGCAAACAAGATGGCGGCTTGGGCAACTGAGGAGCAGATCATGTAAAGTCCAGGACCTAGGTTCAAGACATAGGACAAGGGTGGTAGGGGAACCAAAAGATGAAAGAACCCTTAACCCTTGTATTTAGAAAACTCATTACGGTCGATTTTATTAAGGGTCATTGGAACTTACTGACAAATCCAAAGATGACACATCCAATATAAAAGCAAAAAGCAATTGCTTAGAGGCTCTTCTGCAGTCTAGCTGTTTGAAGTCTTTGAGCCTCTCTTAAAGGAAGACAAAATAAATTAAGTGCTAATAAGAGCCTCATTTAGTGTAATTCAGATCAAATAAATGAACCACCAGCTCAAGACCGAAACTAGCATCTGAAAATACATGACCGGTCTTTTTTATATGGTCTTAGAAAACACACACAATGAACTGAAGAGTTTCTCTGCAAACATTTTCTCATTTGGCCAATACATGCTCTTCCTTTCTCATTCTCTCTTTTAAGCTTGGGCTTCTAAGTATATGTATAATTTCCTTTCCAGAGACATTGTAAATACCCCTAGTTCTGCTGTAAGATAATTCAGTTCAATTCAACATTTATTAAGTTCCACGTGCCAGAGAGAAGGGCACTGCACCAAGAAGGGGAAGATGGGTTTTTCCAAAAATGTAATGCTCCTCCTTAATTCCTGAGACAGCTTTTTGGCATTTGAATAAGAAATAATTACAGTCTCAGTCTTATGATAATCAATCAGATGATCTCCAATAATCTCATTAACTAATTTTAAAACTATTTACTTATTTTTGGCTATTTGCAAGGCTGTTTCTGATAGCAACAGAAATGCCCCTGTCTCTTGGATTAAAATCTGAAATGAGAGACCTGTCTACAAATAACCCAACAGTTGAAATTGTAGCACAAGAACTGTGATAATTTGAAAGAAGAGAGATTACTTTCCTTGAGTTCAGGGCTCAAAAAGGAAAAAAAAAAAAAAATCAGAATGGAAGTAGCAGCTGAAAGAATCTGAAATCAAGGAAACCAAACAGTGAGGACCTAGCCATGAAATGCATAGGACATGGACAGACAGAGGTAAGAGAAAAGAAACCAGAAAAAACTGTAGAGGACTATGAGGATCACAAGGCTTTCAATTAAAAAATAAATGCAATCCATTTTGCTGTGATCTACCCACACAATGGAATATTATTCAACAGCAGTCAAGAATGAAACTGTAAAATAGGCCACAACATGGATGACGTTTTAAAACGTGCCAAGTGGGGAAAAAAAAAGACACAAAGACCACATCAGCTAGTATTCCGCTCTATGCAATATCCAGAATAGGGCCACTCTCTATAGACGGGAAACAGATTTGTGGTTGCCTGAGGCTGGTGGTGAGGATGTGAGAGGAATATGGGAAGTGACCGCTAACAGGCGTGGGATTTCTTTTCTGGAGCGATGGAAATGTTCTGGAATAAAAACCAATGAATTGTACAACAGAAAAGAATGAATTTCGCAGTGAGTCATTTATCTCTCAAAGCTGTAAAATTCATTTTAGTATCTGTTTATACAGAATTTGAATACCTAGGCTACGATCCTTAGCATATTTTTCACTTAGAAGCAGGCACTATGTATAGAAAATACCACTTATGGAGAGAACATAAGATAAGATGGTGGCAGGTTGAAATTTTTTAATAGTTTATGATTCATTGTCTTAGAACTTTCCTAGAAGAAATGAATCTGTTGTTGCCTAAATGCCCCAAAGCAAGCTCACTGCAGGCACACTCTGGTGGCTTAGAGGGTAAATCCACTGGGCACAGGTCACGTACACCTGAAGGACCTGGGTTCACCACCTGGGGCTAGGGGGAGCCACCAAGATGAAGAACTAAATAAGAGAAGGTAAAATAAAATGCTCTTCCTGCTCCTCTCTCTCCCTTCCGTCCTACCTGCCAGCCTACTCGCCTTCATTCCTGCCTACACCTTTCCTTAAAAAAAAAAGAAAAGGATAAACACTAGTTAGGAGAAGCTCAGTATGTGAACACAAAGTAAAGTGCTTAGTATAAAGCATTGCTGTCTTGTATATGGCATCTGGTTTAATTTTCAAATGGCTTGAAAAAAAAAAAAGACACCAACCAAAAACCCAATTCTGGACTTCAGTTCATTGTATATATTTTCTAAGACCATATAAAAAAGACCATTCATGTATTTTCAGATGCTGGTTTTTGTTTTCTGTTGGTGGCACATTTATCTGATGTTAATTACACTAAGTGAGGTTCATATTAGTACTTAATTTATACTGTCTTTCTCTGAGAAAGACTCAGACTTCAGACAGCTAGTAATTTCCTCTACTGGGTCATATTTACCATAAATTTCTGATTTTGTGCTTTGTAATACACTATGAACTTGGAAAAAACCCAAATCTAAGCAAAATGACTCATCACAAGCAAAATCTAGCTTAATTGAATGTTTGTTTTAAGAGTAAACACAAATGAAAATGAAAAAGAGTACCGCATTACCGATTTCACACTATGTGCACATACGTAAGGCACAAATAGAGGAAAATGCCTCCCGGCGGGGGCAGCCCTGTACATTCTAAGATAACCTTAACTTCTAAATCTGAACACTTCCCATCTTTCTCATAAATGAAACAATCACTTATAGGGATGTATATGGGCCAGTTTTAAAAAGAAAGCATTCTCTTCAATTAAATTTTGATTACTTTGTAATATGTGATTTTCTCCTAGAATGGAAACTTTACTGATCTTTTTGTCATTAGAAACATGCTGTTACATACCTGTATGTGTTATTCTATAGTAAACAGAAGAGCACAGAACACTTAAAGGCTCACAGAGGCAAACTACTAAACAATGTATGAATTGTTCTTTCACTGACTGTGAATTTTCAATTTCTCATACATAGTGGAACTGGATTCTAGTTAAACAGTGAATTTGACATTCAAAGACATTGCTAAAGGGACGACTAAGAAACCAACAAGGCAATAAAATCTGTAGTATTAGCAGTGGTGGTAGAGGAGGAAAAAGAATGTCCTAAAATGTATTTGCAATTTCGAGTTTAAGTATGAATTCAGGAATTATTCTGTTACCCGGATCACTAAATGGAATTTTAGAAGCTAGAGAGTCATCTGTTTCTCACCAAGTCCTGGGAGGAAACCGTCATTAATCCCCTTGCCAGAAACAGTTAATGTATTATTGAATTATAAACTTTAATTAAAAATAAGAGATCTATCAATAAAAGTCTGCGGTTCAAAACATTTGAAATTAACTCACAGTTAACTTCAAGTTTCAAGGCAGAAAAAGGCTATTTCTACTATTTCCCAAGCCACAACTCAGAAAGCTCCTCCAAAAGGCTTTTTCAACTCCACGGTTCTTAATTTATTTTATAAATATTTGTAGAAATGTTTACATAAACAACCAGATTTTCCACATTCCTGCTCCCAGAAATTTTCTGATGAACTTTTGTTCATCAAGCATTTAGAAGATTTGGGGAAACATAGTTCACTGAAATATTTTCACTTGTCTGAAGGAAGATGGTTGTGGTTGTGTGTGTGTGTGTGTGTGTGTGTGTGCGTGTGCGTGTGCGCGCGTATACACGCCACAGTGGTAGTGACAGAGTAACACAAAGTTGCTCAAAAAGGTTTGAAAATGATAGAAAAGTCATCAGAAAAAAACAACAAAAATACCTGTCACCTCACACTCACAACTACTACCCTGGGGAATTCTTACACTTTCAGAGCTGATGTCAACATCACGATTCGTCTGACTTCATTCATTTTATGAGCAAACCCAAGAGTGAAAACAAATGGGGTGTTCCTGGATTTGTCACTGTTCATAACACAGACAAATTTAGAATTACTAAAAAGCTGTGAAGGTGGGGTTACCGTCGTTCCTCGTGAATGCCCATACACTTGCCATCATCATCTAAAAATACATTTTGCAAATGAATCACATAGGGCAAGGAAAATGGGAGAATGAATAGAGCAATTTGAAACTACAGAATGACTGAACTTCAGAGCTGTAAGTGACCATGTGGGCTCTGAGTCCAGTGCCTATTTAAATGGAACCTAACTATGACCTCTCCAGGAGAGAGTCCCTACTTCATTCGCTCTCGAGTCTTTCAAACAAAGTCCGGCGCGTGCCACCTACTCTATAAACACATCTGAAATAAACTACTACCGTGTGTGCGGGATGAATGAACTTCACTTTAACGTAATAGCCGATCATCTCAGAAGGAAAGATTTCTGGCTTGGGTTCTTCTACAAAGAAATGGCTTATTGCTCATTTATATTTTGGTTATGAATAAAATCCCCAACAGGAGAGCAAGCAAGGGCAGTCTCCAATGAATGGAAAGGCTGTAAACCAAAAGACTACCAGAACTCAGAAAGCCTTCTGCCATAGACACCGCGTGGTACACGAAGGTTCGCTTCTCTGCCAGTCCACAGAAGCGTCCGTGAGTATGTAGTTCTACCAGCCACCACCACGCAGAAGACGCACCTGGGAAAATACGTCTCGCCCTACCATGGGAACCGTCTTCCTTCCGCTGCCCAGGAGGCAGGATCCTTCAAGATTAGAGACTGGGGGGAGAAGTAAGAAATCAGACCAGAGTCAAGGCCTCCAAAATGACAGAGGCAGAAATAACAGCCTACTCTCTTATCTCACCTTCCCTTCCTCATTCACTTGACAAGCAATCATATTTTGAGCATCTTCCATATTGGGGGTCACAGTAAAGACCAAAATCAACATGGTTGGGGCCCTCCTGGAGCTGACAGTCTAACAGGGAAAACAGGATTAGCCAGGATAACTGGGGAAAGGAGAGGTAGTTTGGGCAGAAAAGAAAAGGTAATTTAGAAATGGTAGCCACTGTTACCTCCTCTTTGATCCACCTGCATTGATTCCACCATCGGCATGAGAGTAGACGAGGGACAGAAATACCAAAAAAGCAGATGCAGGGGATTGCTTTTCATCTGCCCCACCTTTTTACGAACCCCAATGCCAACTAGAGCCAGGCAGAGGGGACTGGATGGGCGTGGGGTGGCCGGCACTGGCCTGTCGCTGGGATGAGGCAGGGTCGCGAGGGGAATCCCCACCCCAGAACAAAGGAGAAGCTGCCGTGTTCAGGAAGGCACAGGCAGGCAGCTTCTAATTCAGGAACAGACCTTCGTGCAGGGCCCACCCAAGACAGAGTTCACACTGGACAGAAAACCCCAGATTCTAAAATCCTTTCCAACACTTCGCCAACCTCCTCTCCTGAGATCAGTTTCTATAACCCACTTAGGAAAACTTTTATTTTTACTCCTATGCCTATACAGAGTCTACAGAGGGAAATTAAATCTACTGTGAAAAGCCAAATACTAACCCCTCTGCCTTTCTGAAGTTTAATCACAAGGATGTCTTTAAGCGACATCAGCCTCTTTTGATAAGCAAAAAGACAAACACCAAGTCCAAGTGGCTAAAGATTTCCTAAGAGAAGCGGCACAGAGGCTTCCATGTGGGCAGACATAAAATAACAGGACCGAGGGCACTCCACCTAAATCATTCTCTCCATCAGCCTCTGTGACTCTGAATAGGACGCAGGCCCATCTAGACTGTTCATTATACAGGTGCGACCCCAAAGACCACCAATACCAAAGTCTGATTCAAAAAGGAAGTACAACTGGAAACCCAAAAGTGTGTGCTTTGAGTGCGTGAACCTAAAATACAGTACGGCGTTCCTATCATTGCATTTCATGGTAGATTTGTAGAGAAGAGGACAAGTCAAAGAAGATTCTTTCCATGTCTCCTTCAGTGGCCTGTTTTCCAGTCCACCCTATTTTAATTCCAGAAGCAACTGGCTCCTGATCACACCCTCCTTTAACTTGGATCTTTGGCTCCCCTAACAGGCCCCGTTCTGGATCTCCTTTGGCTGGCTCCTCTCCTTCTGACCCACCCCCAGAACCAGTGTTCCTTAATGTCCCATCACTACCTCTCCCTCTACAAACTCTTCCTGGACAGGCCGCCACAGCACCCAGAGGCACTTACATTCTGACTCCAGCCCGTCGCTCTCCTGAGCCTCAGAGGGCCTTCCAAGGCATGAAAATGCTAAGTGATGGATTTAGGGAGACAACACAGAAGGAGCCACATGCTCCGGCTTACATGGGGAGTCCTCCGTGGCTCTGACAAGGCTCTGAGAGAGAAAAACTGGGTCCAATGGAAAGAACAGACGTCCTGATAGAGACACGTGGATTTGCATCTCAGCACTACCATATGCTAGCTGTAACCCTTGGAGAACTTATGCTGGGCATCGGCTTTCTGTCCCTGAAAGATGGGGGCACCAATGTTCACTTCTAAGGCTGCCATGTGCATCAGAGAAAAACAAAACAAAAACCACCACCAGAAAATGAACCTTCCACCAGGCACAAAACAGCTGCTCAATAAACACAGCACCTGCTTTTATGAGGTCATGGAGCTGTTGTTATACGAGCACTAAGAAATTGGTTGTATTATGACATGCTTTCTTTCTACCTATTATTAGCAGACGTTTTTATTTTACATACGGCAGGAACGTAGCTGTTGTCTTAAGTTTTCCGTTTCCACCTCCAAGATGCCAGGCGCAATGGACTCTAGGATCCTTCTAGGTTGTTCAGCATCTCAACTCCCCTTCCTATGTTGGGAAATCATGAATCCTAACACTCCAAAAGCAGAACATTCCAGATCACTGTTTTCTTAGCTGCCCTTGCAACAGAGTGGCAAGCACATGATATACCAGGCTTCACCACACCAATTCACCCCAGATTTTAAATCTCGAGCAGTTACAAGAAACAAGCACTCTGCAGAAATCTGGGTCACGGGTTGGCAGTGAAAGCAGCTTCCAGAGGTGGCGGTGGAAGCGTCACTGCTGTCGTCATCCAATATGCAGGCCCAGTGAGACAGTGAAGCTATGTTCTCTGGACCAATTCAGTGACACTGTCCCAGTAGACGAGCTTCTGAGCGAGGTCCTCAGCTGTCCCAAGAACACTGTGAGCTGCCCAGTGTCTGCAAGAAACTCCTCTTCCGATGAAATTAGCCAGAGGTTTCCGTCACTTCCAAGGGAGAGCCCTGACTGATGCACCAAGTCAGGGAACATGTTCTTACTGCTGGTCAAAGGCCACCGTGAGATTTACATAGCAAACAGGTACAGTGAGATCCTGCCAGTAAGCAGGGAGTTTCCTTTGTGCAAGGCGATTCACCACTCTGTGCCTCACTCTGAAATAATGACAGGAAGAATATTCCTGTCGGGAAGAGCCTTGGACAAGCAAGATGGTATGTGCATGTCTGCAGTCACTTTGTAAAAGGAACTCTAGCACAAATACATTGTCAGGCTGTCTGCTTTTTCTTTAAAGGAGGGTGCGGGCAGGCATGAAGGTGAGCACAGGCAGGAAGAGAAAGGAGGAAGAAGCACTCTATTCTGTTTTATTTAATTGTTCATGTTGGTCGCTGCCCCTGCCACAGGACACGAATCCTTGGGATGTGCGTAGACTGCGCTCTTAGCGGAAGGTGGCGGACTTAACCACTACTCCACCAGAGTGCACCCCTGCTGCCCTAACCATAATGCCCCAAATAGGATGTTTTATTTTCCTATCAGACTGGGAGATACAGAACACTGATTAATCCCTGAAGAGCATTCACAGTTACTTTCCTGCATGCTCTAAGATATATACTTTGCTCAGGAAGTCCCATTGTTCCCAACAAAAATCTTACATTTTTATATCCTGGTTTGATTATTCCCAAATAAACCGGGGAGTCATTCCATTTAGCTAGCTCGATCCGTAGCATCACCTCTTGCTGGCCTGATAGAGAAATTTATAAATATGCACCCTTGGGAAAAGACCAGGTAGGAACTAAGAAATAAAAATTTTGAAACTGGAAAAAGAAAAGGCACTTGTATTTTACCTTTAATTAAATCTGACATATCCCCAAAAACCATCTAACCTTCATTCATCTTTGATAATTCACTATAACTACATGGAAGTGCATACTAAATTTTCCTTTTGGCTTATTAGCAATCACTTTGTACCACTGTGCTTAAAAAAAATATTTTCAGTTATCACAAATTGCTGCAGAAATCACATGACAAGCAAAACTTTGGCACATGAAAAAAATTCTGACTAGCAGTAAGCAGCAGGATTCTGAGAAAAATGAACTAACTCGTAAGAAACTTTTTTTTAGCATGATGGCAAGAGTTTGGAAAAAAAGGAACTTATAGGAAAGAGTTGGTGCTGCCAGTTATTCATCTGCCCTTTTTTTTCAATTTGCTATTTTTGCCATCTCCGAGTCACATTCCTTATCCTAAACCTGATTTTATTTTCCATTTTGTTCTCTAAAGGTCTCACAATCTGGTTTATGAACTCCAGTAGCTCACTACTGAAAGGATACTAATTCCAAGATTTTTAACTTTCAGTTCAAAAAGTGTATTAAACTAAAAGCAAATTTAATTTTTTTTAATAAAAGCAAATTTTGAATAGCCCCCCTCCCCAGAACCAGAAAAATGTGAACTATTGGGGAATTTTCTCCATTCTGAGTTTTTAAAAATGCATGTGATATATATGGGAATATGAGTCTTCCTGTCATTATTTCCGACTGGGGCCCAGAACGGTGCACTGACTTACACAAAGGAAACTTCTGTCTCTCAGCCAGGATTCATATGAAGTTAGATCATTTGCACGAGCCCATATAGCTTTGTGCAGCATTCATAAAAGAGCCATTTCCTCCGCTCCACTCTAAAATCATTATTAGCCAGAGATACTAAAACACGGCAAGCAGGCTGCAACCTGTCTGACCTACAGACAGGGAACCTCCTTTTAGGATATTTCCAATTAAAGACTGACTCCTGTGCAGACAGTCAGTTGCTGTGAAACTCAGAACTCCCAGGTTAGGGTCCCCTGTCCCTGGTGTGACTGGAAGGGTGGGGGGGCTGCTGGAGGCAGAGACGGCTGAGGGGCGGGGAGGGTACTTCCATCACTGCGGGTGGAACGAACGCTTTGGCACTGAAACTTCTCAGAGACAGCCTGTCCGGGAAAAGACTTCCACACCCACTACTGGGTCCCATTTTTAACTAGAGGCCTGATGGGAAGAGACCATGGGAAGGACGGACTCAACAGTGAACAGGACACACTGCCCTGCAGAGAGGTTAGAGCACTCACACAAGACAACGCACACAAGCTTACATAAAGGCAAACAGTGAAGGACAGAGGACACTTTAGAAGCCCAGGACACTCTGACTGGGGATGAGCTAGGCCTCCGAAATGCCTTCGCAACGCACACGGAAGAGCTCTCCCCTTATTCACTGAGGTAGAAGGGGATCAGGGCGGGTCTAGCCCCCTTCCTCAACTTCGCTTTTCATTTTGGGCACAGACAGATGAAGATGGTTCCACAGGTATGAGGTGTTGGTTTTTCTCTATGTGCAAAACTCATCAGTGGGCCCAGTGAACATTCCTTTCAGTATCAGACACTTGCGGCATGTGGGGATGTCACCTGGATAAGGAGGGGCCCTCTGGTCAGGTGTTACTCTAGTTTCAGGCTGACTTCCTAGTACCCAGTGAAAACGGAAATACATGGTCGCAATGGGGCACCTGACAGCTGGGCCTCTGCTATGTCACTCCCTGCTGGTTAACGTCTGCCAGTTAAAATGTTATCACACATTTACTTATTAGCCCTACAGTTTATACGGAACCCACTGAACAGGACAAGCCAGTCTGGCTTAGGTAATATGTAAAGAAACCAGGGAGGGAACAGGCAGTAGGACAGGCGAACCCCAGAGAAAGGAGTCAAACCTCACTACACCTGACGGGCAGTCTCTTGCTGACTTTTCCCTGCTTGAGCTTTACAGCTGAAAAAAATGCCAACAACAAAAACCAATAAAGGAGCTCTGTATATCCCCACCAGCACCAGCTAGAAAGTCCCTGAAATTAAAGACGTCACAAAAAAATCAGTATTTACATGTCATTTCACTATTCACATCGGGCATAGCTCTTGAAGAGCTCATATTTTGACCTAAAATTTTTTAACACGTCCTAAGGAGACTGTCAGTGATTAGTACCTCCTACTCCGCCTGCCCACCCCCACCCCACACACACGTTATCAGCTCACACTTGGGCGAGCCAGAACTCAAATTTCACTAGTGCTGCCCTTTGTCTTGACTAAATTGTTGTGGCTTCATGCATGTACTTGTGTGAGAAACAGATCTGCATGTCCATCGCCCTCAAAGATGTTGAGGATGGACACAAGTTACACTGGCAACATTCCCTAACAATCCCTTTCATACAATAAACCAGCACAATGACAAGGCTTCACAGATACAGTATTTACCACTTCATAGTAAAAAAGGAAAATCTGAAATGATAACCACAGGTATTCAATAGCCCTCCACTGCTCCAATAACTACATGACTTTAATCAACCATACGCTACTTTTTTTCTTTTAGGCAGATGATGACAATGAATCAATCGGGAGGAAGGGGAAGCTGTGACGGATAACAGCTGTCTTTATAAAATTAGTTAAGAGTAGATGACGGCACCCTGATGGAGTAGCGGTGCGCGCTGTCCACATCCATCCCAAGGACCCAGGTTCACATGCCGGGGCTGAGGGAACAACCAAGATGAACAACTAACTAAATAAATATGTTTCTCTCTTCCTGCCTGTGTGCCTACTAGCCTTCATTCCATCCTGTACCTTTCCTTAAAAAGATTAAAATAAAAAGCAGATGATGTCAATATAAAAATCACACACGATACTGACAAAATGACAAGTAAATCAGTGAAGCTCAACAAAGCTAGTTGAAATGTGCTAACTTTTGTCTAGAAAATTAAAAGTGAGCACACATGCGCACACACACAGGACTGGCATAGAAAAACATATATGCTAATTATAGTACCTGTTAACAATTTGAGGCTTGATTTCATGTACCAGAGTGCTTCCCTAGGCTCTCATTTTTTAAGCTTTTTAAAAATAACTGATCAAATGTGTTCTTTCCTGCATTGGATATTCCATATACACTCATGTTTGAAGTTCGTCTGCAGAACTGCCTTGGAAGATAAAGGAAAGAGACAAAGAGCCAAACCAGGGGTGGGGTCTTCTTTGGGCAATCCTACGGGTGCACACTGAACACAGTATCTAAGAGTCTCTGTCAGGAGCAGGGAGCGCTGGTGTCACCAGCTGTACCTTTCCTTTCCAGAGAGTAAACAGGCCTGGAGCAGGTTGTAAACTGGCCCCACTGTGGGACCACCTCACTGTGGCAAGCACGCACGGTTTCCACAGATTCTATGTTCAAATGTCCCCTTGTCACACTGATGTCCCTCTCCACCCATCTGAGGTACATCATCAGAGAGAAAAATCAAGATGAGTCAGTTTCTGAAAAGCTCCCTGGTGATTTTGATAATACCCTGAGCTGCCCCACCCACCCCCGCAAATGAAAAGGAGACAACTAAGTAAATACATGGCCTCATCTTCCTAACCTTAAAACCCAGGACATGAAAATATCTGAGAACCTGGTTTCAATGTTCATCCTGCATAGGGCACAAAGTTGTGGTTTCAGCCAGACAGGTGTCCAGGCAAAGTCAACAGAAGTATTTCTGGGGCACCCTGGTGGAGAAGCGGTTAGGTCTGCTGCCACCGGCCACCTCAGACATACCGCGGACCCGGGTTTGCACCTGGGGTGGAGGCGGGGGCAGCCAAGATGAAGTAAATAAACTAAATAAAGTGTTTCTTTCTCCTCTCTTCTCCTGCCTGCCTGCCCATTCACTTTCATTCCTGTCTATATCTTTCCTTCAAAAAAAAAAAAAGTTTCTGAACAGACATGAATATGGGTCACAAAACTAGAATCCTATAGGGCGCATTCCTCTGCTCCAACAGTTGAGCCAGCCTAGCATCTTTGTGATGTGAAAGCACATGAAGTGGGAACTGACTCCACAGACACCCTAGTTTATCCTGTCGGGCCTGTTCAAGCACCCACATTCACACGAGAAGCTTCTAGAAGAGGCTCTGCAGCTGGATGTAAAGAATGAGCTTCAGAACGAATTCTGCAAAGAAAAACACCAGGCTGGGTAGGAAGGAACTCAAACTCATTGAGGAGGGAATACCAAAAGGTATTTCTGAGACAAGTCTTGAGGTCCATAGTCTCAAAAATAAATGAAAAGGTAGTGATGGTCACCTGAAATTAATATACTAGTATATGCCAATTCTATCTCAATAAAAAATTGAAAGGAGGTGGGAAGGATCTGAAATTTCTGCAGAATTTTAAAAAATAAAAAAGGCTGTTCTGCTGAGAAGGTAAAGGCAATGTCCTAAATATCATCTTCTGGACACTCTCCCCTTCAAAAAGTGAGAAATTTACACACTCAAATCTCTACATGCCTCTAGAAATTCCCATTGCTCACTTAGCTGGCCTACAAATAGCCTGGCTCAGCTGGCAAATATTCAAATACAGTTATTCCAAATATGTTAATGAGGCTAACCTGACACTCCCCTCCCAGCTCCACCCTCCCTTTCTTTGTGTGAACTGAACCTGTGCAGGTTAAAACAGGCATGCCAAACACTTGCTAAGTGAGATGACTGATTGGGGGCTAAACAACTGCCAATTTAAAATAAGTATTTAGGGAGAATAGCTCTGCTCAAATGCATGTTGTCTTTAAAAATGAATATTACAATGTTTGACTCACGCCCACTGCCATATTTATATTTCAAAGCACAGGCATGAATGAGTTACATTTTTTAAGTACCATATTCAAAGCACCTAAAAGATACTGAAAGGCTCAAGTATTCTTGAATCTAAACTACGTTCCAGTGAAATATTCTACAGATGAAGAAAGGAAGTCGTGGTTACACACGGCACATAGATAATAATGGGCAACAGGAATCAAAAGCAGCTCTCAGCCATGGTATCAACTGACACACCTACCCAACATTCTCTCTTGGTCTGCATATCAAGTATTTCTTTTTTGGTACACAAAGTTGTTCATGTTTGGTTGATACTGCTTTTAAAATTTCCAAAAAGTATCCTTACAAAATTGGACGATCTTACATTTTTCATTGCTCTTTCTCTCTGCCTCCCAGAAAGGCATGAACTTGTTCCTTCATCCACACAGACATTCCACACATAGTCTGAATTTTAAAACCTAGGCCAGGCAGCTTCATTTTCCATGGAACTGAAAAGTGCTGGTTCAAAAAAAAAAAAAAAATCTCAGCATCTCCCTGTCTCTACCTTAGTCCCCAAATCACCAGACCTGATGCCGGAAATCAAGATCCAGGATCTTAAGTTTAAAAATTAAAGAGAGGTTGGAAGGAAGGTATAAATGGGTTACATACTTACCCAGGGTGACTCATTCGCATATGCTGGAGATTAAATGCAACACTGAATCTGGGATCAGGAAAAGAATTTTTCCTAGGGGCAGAAAGGGGTGTGGGATTTCCAAATGAGTGCTAGAGTAGGATCTTTTGTGTAGATCAGGTGAGCAAATCCCACATAATTAACTTCCTACTACAATGAAGAGGCAAACACAGGTGAGAAGCACACCTTCCCCAAAAGTGTAGGCATAAAGCCCCTTTATAAATACTGTCAGGGCTAGCACAGCAATGTGATTATCTTGCACATTATTGAACTATGCACTTAAAAGTGGGAAAGATGGTAAATTTTCCATTTGGTTATTACCACAGCAAACAATAAGAGCGGGAGGGAGGAGAGGAGAGGGAGGTGGGGAGGGGAGGGAGGTGGGGAGGAGAGGAAGACTGGGATGAACTTCTGATATGGCCACTCTGAGGGCCCACTAAAATGCTCTTACAACATAAAAGGATTTGAAAACCTTAGAAGTCACACCAACCCATTATAACGTGAATATGCAGGACTGGGAATAGTACTACCTCTACTGCAGAAACCACTGATCATGGACTCGGGTATTGCAGAGACAAAATTCCCAAAAGTCTGATTTTGTTTCTCATTAATAATAGGAAGAGCAATAAAAGCTTTTTCTCCTTTCATGACTTTAAGAAAAACTGGCTTTTATCTTCCTGGAATTATTTTCTTCTCCTTCAGTGTTTCAATAAAAATCTCCGAGTTACGAGAATTTATTCTGCTTTAGACTCATATGGTTTGGAAACACAACCTGTCCTACCTGAACATACACACGTATGGTCTCAGGAACCTTATGTGAAAGATCAAGAATAGTTTTGTAGCCACGCCCCAATTTCGCTTACTTAGTAGTGAGATCATGAGACATACAACTATTACTTCAACTGGGGGGAAAACAATACATTTGCTAAAATATTGAATATGCATAAAACTACCTTAGAAAAGTATCTTTCAGTTGCTTAAGAATCAGTGAAACAGATAGAGCAATATTACACATTTAAATATGTCTGAGTGAAAAAAAAAAGTCTGAGTATTAAAACGACCTTTGAGAAAAATAATCCTGTAGCAACAAAAAATGAAATATAGGTCAATCTATGTACATTTCCTATTCAAATAAATATCAAAATATTTATATAGTTAAATATGTATAATTATTAAAGAAACATTTCCCTTTAGTTACTTAGGCAGAGGGCAATAAATGTGCTAGCTAATATTTTATAACTTTGTTTTTCTCTATGTTAAACCAAAGCCAGAAATTTTTAAGTTAAAATACTCCCACTGAAAATGCATAAGGTCTACTTTTTTATGCTGTACTTAGATGACTACTCAATATTATAGCTCTCCTTAAGACCATTTATACTTGTTTTCAACAAATATATTCACTGGGAATACCTATCACTATGCTAAACATAGGTAAGAATAAAGTACCCAAAAAACAAACCGAAATAAAGAATCAGAAATACTCAGAGACTCAAAAGAAAAGAGACCTACCAGTTCAGAGCTTAAAACACATAAGCAAGCCAGGAATTAAGGTCACCTGAAATGAAGAGTCATGAGCCTTCAATTCTCAGTGCACAGCAGAAGTCACCTAGGACCCTCGCCTCTCTTTGTGACCAGGTAAGTGCAGAAGCTGGTTCTGGGTTCTACCACCCAGAAAGAGTCCTTCTATTCAAGTCCGGGAGCAAAGTGATCTGCTAACCAAACTAACTTGGACTGTCGTTGCAATGAAAGGGTGTGGCAGACACCTCACATAATAACAATAATGATACTCAACACTTACAAAGCAGATAGGAAGATTCTATAGGATTCTGCAGGCAGAGGAACAGAGTACCTATGAGGGTGACATGTTTTTGAATGAATGAATGGAGGAGGGAGCAATCATGAAAGCTGGTAAATGGAAGAAGAAAGGAAAGATGAGCAAACGAGTCAATGGTACCACGAAGGTGGAAAGTTCTCAAGTTCAACCTAAGAGTTCCTAGCCTGTGTTTATGGAAAAAAATGAAAACTCTGATGCAGAAACGGTTCAGGTCAGGCAGAGAATGACTGAACACAGACTGATGAAATCCGTCACTTAATAAATTCCTTATGGAGTGTGGAGGCAGGTTTGTCAATATCTCCCTACAAGATCATTGAAGGAAATAATGTTAAAGAATGAAAAAAAAGCTCTTAGAAGCAGAGTAAGTTCAGCAAGTAGTTAAAAATAAATGCATTAATTTATTCTTGTTAGAATTAAATGACCATTCCCATCTGTTTTAGAGAATTAGTCATAAAGGTGACCATACTCGTTTGCTTCTCTTGTCTTCCTCTAAAATGGATTTCAAAATCAAAGTTGAGGTTAAAAGAGATAGAACTAAGAATACACACAAAGAACAGAAAGAGAGGTTGAAAACCAGAGGCTGTCCTTAGTCAATAAGAATGACCTGATGTTCTTTTACAAAACAAACACATCTCAACGAACCAGAACTTAGGCCAAACCAGGCATGTACCGAGACGACAATAGGAAAGAATATTTGAAATCAGAACAATTCTGGGAAATCTGGACTGTACTTTAGTAATACACTGTCAGATCCAATAACCGGAAAAACCAGAACTTTCGGTGAACAGTTAATAATCTGCCTTCACCTCTCCACTTGAACGCTAAGACATGCATAAACTGCTGTTTCATAAACATGGCTTCTTTTTTAACATTGTTTTATTTTATGTCATTATATTTTTTTTTTAGCTTTTGAGCTAACTTTACAAAATAATGTAACTACAGATAGGCAGTTTCATTCTTCATCAACTATGACAGCACATTACACCCACCACCAAATCACCAAGTCTTTTCTAAATCGATCCCTACATGATACCCTCTGATTTAATAAGGTCCTTTGAGCTGCGGGGGGGATGGTTAAGGCCCTTCTCATATTCGAGCCTTTCTGAAAGTTCCCTTTCACTTTTATCATCCTCCTCTAAATATGCCCTCTTAGGGGACACTTTGATTTAAATCACTGCTAGAAACAGTCAACATATCTTTCTAAGCATCACAGTTTATTTCCCGCATTGCAGAAAAGATGCTAGAGTGTTTGGGTTTCTTTCTTTCTATCTATCTCACTCTATACATATTCACTTACACTGGATTTTCTTTCTTCTCCCTTAAGTTATATTTGGAGAAACTCATGATTCTCTAAATGTAATTTAACGACCATCTACATCAAAACCAGCAGTTCAAGTTGAAAAGAGGAGTGTTCTAGACCTTTCCCAAGATCCACTAGAAATATCAGAAGATTGTCGAAGTTCCCCAGGCAACTGTTACTCACACTGAACCAGACTCTTGATTGTGTCCCAGGACTGCGACCAGACTATCAATAAATAGCTTCCAAGCATCTGAGAAGAGGGAATGGGTGACATCCTCTCTCACCTTCCTTTCAAAAACACAGCTGAAAGAGGCAAGAAAGTTCCAAGACAAGGAGAACTGAAAAATAAGACATCAGCAGAAATGCAGACCCGTCCGCCCTGCTCTGTGGCTGCAATTACAGTAGCCAGACCTGCAAGAGGCCTGATTACATGTAATTTATAAAAAGTAAACACACGGGCAGCTTGTGAACAATGAATGGTGATATTCAAGCCAAGAGGTCATAAAAAGCATGAACAAATGACTCAGCGTCCCCCTCCCCACGCAGACAGCAATGGTGTGTGGACTCCAGCAAGGATTACCCAAGGCACAGGGCGTGTGTGCGGTCATGATTTAAATGACAATAGGCCGGTGGAGAGAGTCTGTGCATCACTCAGGAAAGGGCTGCCCAGCACCATCTGGCTTCAGAGGCTCTGCCACTGCAGTGACTGTTTCCTCAACCTTATAGATCAGAAAAAGAAAATATTTCATTCTGGTACAATGACAGATTCTGCATCTGAATTATGACTTTTTGTGGAAACGCTGGGAAATAACTGAGGCAGATGTAGGAAGCAAGCTTGAGGGAGGACTCCTTTACATAAGGGGGCCTCAACTTCAGCCCCATAGACATCTGGGGCTCTTAGCTGGGGGTCTGTGCACCCGGGGTTGCTCAGAAGCGGACCTGCCAGCAGCCGCCTCTGTCAATGGTGATAACCCCAAATGTCTCCAAAATTTGCCAAGCTTCCCCTGCAGGGGAAAATCCACCTCCCCGCTCCCATGAAAAACCACTGCCTGACACAGAAACACCACCAAGACCTGTTCAGAGGAGTAAAGAGCTCGAGGATCATATTTTTGACATAACTACCTCATGAGTTTTGCTCTTAAATAGACAGACATATACGCTCAACATACACCTGGGGCGTGTATCACCCTATTTTTCTATACATTTTTCCAGGACCAGGGACTAGGATGCAAAATCTTAGTTTTGTTCTAGTGAGACATCCAAGTCATGAGAAAAGTCACCAAGTCACATCATGAAAGAACCCAGAGGGCCACCAGCTTTGCGAGACACCATCAGTCGGGTAAAGCGCATTTTCAGTCGCCCGGTATTTCTGCTGTTTAACAGACGCCGTATCCCGCAGGCAGGGGAGGCGAAGGCCTGGGCCCAGGAGATGTTTAGGGGTCCACGAGTGTTTTACTATTACCTGCTTTTAAAATCAGAATAAAAATGGGAACATATCATTGTGCATCCAACTTGGAATATACTCATGTTTAGATTGATGCCGCGGCCAAATGTCCTTTCTATTATTATTTGTATCTTCTTATACTGCAAATATTTCACGGTGCTTACTCAAAATTTGTTCAGAAAAAATGCAAATATAGGGGGGTACATATACATATATATATATATATATATATATATAAAATGTTTCACCAACATCTTATCAGTTAGAAAGCAGAGATGGCAAAGCAATTTGACTTCATTACAAACAGGACAGGTTTTTAATACAGCAACTCAGATGCGCATCTAATGTGGTACAATGTCTCCTCCCCTTCTTTGTTTTGTCTTTGCTTGTTGGTAACGAGCAAAATGTAACAGAGGTTTACAGTGTAGTGTTTGGTAGAGCAAGGGAGCATGTGAAGGGCTATGTTCCCCAGACTCCTGAAGAATCACCCAGGAACCCCGCCATCTAAAGGGGACATGAGCAGCTAAACAGGCTCAAATACAATAAAGCGTGGCAGGTGCTGTGCTGCGGGCAGGGCAGTGTCACAGGAGCAAAAAAGATGCTGCTGCCTGCTGCGGGCGTGTGCCTGCATGTGTGCACACGTGCACGTGTGAGTGTGTGTGCACGCACGTGCGGGCCTGCACGATGGTGGTGGTGGGAGGTGACGGGAGGCTCCCAGGGCAGAGAGCAGCAGAGGCCGGGTGGTGGGGGCAGAAAAGGAGGCCTGGGACTCCCTGGATGGGAGAAAAGCACTGGCAACAGGCAGTGAGCAACCACAAGGCCAGTTACGGGCCTGCCAGTCCAAGAGAGCTGCCGTGGAGGGTGTGAGAAACCCAGAGAATACTGCTGGAGGCGGGTCACAGAGGCCCGCAAGGCAAGAGGAGAGCTGTGGGCCTTCCCCAGGGCCAAGGAACTCTGCGGGAACAGCTTCAGACTGAAATGCTACGATCAGATGGTTATTCTGGCTTCCTCGATGAAGACAGAGTAGAGGGCCCAGGGGTGGAAGCAGGGAGATCAACTGGCCACTGTCAATCCAGAAGGCGGTTCAAGGGGCCTGGTGGACAGAGGGGCGGGGGTTGACAATCAATCAAGAGATACCCGGCAGGTAAACCAGACAGGATTTGATCACTGAGTGTGGAGAATTTAGGAGGACACCAAAGCCACAGGACAAGGATGCTGGTGTGACTGAGAAACGAAACAAACAGTAAGAAGATCAAGTGTAGGGAGAGGATGCAGCGACTGCACCGGGCATCTGGCTCTGAGCTGCTGTGGGTATCAAAGCAGTTAGGGATCTAATTCGGTGCACAGATGTGCAGCGAGAAATGGGCAGAGGCAGCCTTTGAAACATATATGTGTATATATATATATATATATATATATATATACACATATGTATATATATGTATATAGAGAGAGATACATACATACATATATACACACATATAAGCATGTACATATGCACACACACACATATATAAACTTTTTAAAGGAAAGATACAGGCAGTAATGAAGGCAAGTAGGCAGGCAGGCAGGTAGAAAGAGAGAGGAAGAAGAATTTTCATTTAGTTGTTCCTCTTGGTTGCTCTCCCAGATTCCAGGATGCAAACCCCTATCCTTGGGATGTTTGTGGCCTGTGTTTCCACCAGAGGCAGCTGACCAAACCACTACTCCACAAGGGTGTGCCGAAAGAAGATATGCTGTGACGGAGAACAGGCCATGTCCATCAATGCAGTCAAGAGTTCGAAAAAGTTCCAATCTCATTCTGTTAGACTGGGCAACGGGGAATCACTGGGAACCTCCGTGAGACTTCAGATAAAGGTGGTGATGAGGGCCCAGTGGTGTTTCATTATGAAATGAGTGGTAGGTGAGGAACAGGAGGCAGCAGAGTTCACAACCTCCTCAAGAGTCTGGCTCGGAAAGGGAGCAATAGAAAGAGGACGCTAAACGCATCTTCAAAAATGGAATCCCTCTTTAAAGCGAAGTCTCTCTTGCCACCTTCATTAAGCCTACGGAGTGCAAAACTCGCCTCTGTCGACAGAATCCTTCTAGAGCCTTTCCCAACAGATCACTGACGGCGATTTGCAGGACTGAGCGGTTTCTGGCGCACATAAGCTCTTACAGGTTGGACATAGTGTGTTCTCGGTCTTTTTCCTCCTCTGAATTCTTTGCAATGCCTTGTTTACAGCAGACACCCGCTTCAGAGACCAAAGACTGACCTGAGAGGAGAAGGCTGACTCTGAGGTAACAGCTGGCTGACCTGCATGACCTGGGACAAATCAATTGGTCTCCCAAAGGCTGATTTTCATCCCTCATACAAGGAGGAAATGGACTCTGGACGAGGGAGGGAGACGTGTGTAACTGGAAGGAACATTCAGCAGAGCTATTTTTGTTAACGAAAATCAGAGAAAGTAAAACTGAACTAAAAACCAAAGGACATTAACCAATATGTGAGAAATAGGTTAGAAAAAGTTGAGCAACACTGCACCAAATGATGTATAATCTGAGGCTTAAAATCCTACAATTATTAGGCCACGGTGTTCAGGAGATTGTGAAAGGCACCACACCAAAGATTTCAGACACAGAGAACAAATGCCACCTTTGTCCTTTGGAAATGAATATCCTATGACAAACAGCGAGAATGATAAATGAAGCCATCATTTTCTTTGTAAACAGATTGTGTGTGCATACCTTCGACTACACAGAATGTAGGTCATGATGACAAGCATCTAGAAAAATATATTAACTACAAAAATAGATTAGGCTGGCTTTTCCCTTTTAAACTATTTGATTAAATAAGGGCAGGTAAAAAAATTTGAACATTATTTTATAATGGAACATTATTATTCCCACTTCTGATTACCAACTGCAATAGCAGGGGCCCACGGAATGTTCCCATTTAGAGAAAAGGTGAAAGAGTGATATGTAAATGTTCTGACACACACAAAAATTTTAAAAAGAATGTTCTTCAACACCAGTTGAACTGGGTACCTTTCTTTGGATTAAAGGACCTAGTAAAGGTTACTCAGAAGGTGTTAGCTTTATTTCATTACCTAACAACATCAGCAGGAACAAATTACCTTGCCAAATATTTTGCATTCTTACTGGTTCAGAATTTCTTTTCACCTTCCCTCAATACTTCAAATATTCAAAGCTGAAATTATATGGGGGAACTTGTAAAATCCCAAACTCCCACACCACACTGGGGTCAATTATAACTTTGCCAGAGGGTAGAGTGGGGGGGGGGGTTTCAGATAATAATTCCCTAACTGAATGAGGTGATCATTCCTCATCAAGCAATACGTACCAACACTGGAATTCAAAACACTGCAGGGAGCTTTTTACCAAGTGTTTCTTCTTCTGAGAGTCAAAGAGGAAAGCACTTCTCTCCTGCTCATCAAGTGGACATCCCTCTGGCCTGAAGGACTTTCTTTCAACGTGGCTACCACCTCTCAAGACCAAGGCGCAGAGGGGAAGGTGAGGGACTGGAGTTGAGAAAGCACACCAGGTACTTAATTCTTTAATCAGGTAGTCATCTCAGGGAGGAGTTCTGCTCCTCGGAAAGTGGCCCAACCACATTTCCCAATAAAGCAGTAACTAAAAAGTGCATTTCAGGAGGGGCAAAGTATCTACAGGCTGGTGGAGCATTATTCTTCCTCCTTCTGATTACCAGCCGCGTAACGTGGGGAATAAATAACACCCCCTTTCTGGAGAAAAGGGGACAGTGTTATGTAAAAGTTTTGACACAAATGCTGTGATAGTGTTGACGGGCTTCTATGATAGAGGAAGAAGTAGAAGCAAAAAGAAAAAGACCAAAACTGGAGATGCATGGGGACAGGACTTTTCACTTCCCCCACTTAAAAAAGTCAGCAAATGAAATGTATAGCAACTGGCTAACTGTGAAGCATTAACTGTAACCACAAAAACAACAGAGGTACTATTGTCCTGAATTTCCATTCCACAAGAACCTCTTAATGACCACAATATTTACCTGCTCATTTCATGCATACTAGCTAACCACCTCTAGAAAACAATTATTCACGTCAACCAAGTAACATGAAAGCTGGTAAAAAGCCTTGCTGTTGACTGCCCCTGGCCCACCTTCAGACCAGAGGCTGCTCTCTTCTTACTTTTCTCTTGAAGTGAAAAATACAATTCTAATTCTCCCCTAAGCATGATGTTCTTAAAAAACATACAAAACTGTTTTCAAAGAATTTCAACGACATTAGTCAAAACAAAGGAAAGTAAGTGTTTAAAGGAAAAGAAACACAATGAACATGCTAGTTAAAGTTAAAGCAAAGTTTAGTCTTTTTTCTTCCCTTTAAGAAAAAAAAAAAAAATTTTTTTTTAAATTGAAAAAGACCTAAGATTTTTTTACATTTGGAAAGAAATGTATGGACTCTTGGCATATTGCTTTAATTCATAGAACAATGTAGCCATTTGCTTTTGTTTTTTTTTTCTTTTTAGGACATTTGTTTTTTGATGTTCTGTTTGGTTTTTTTGAACATATAGTGAATTACCAAGGCCAGGTACAAATTCAAAGTAGAAAGCTGGGAGAAACACACACACACACCAGCATGAGAAAAACTCGTCGTAAATTTGGCACTCATTCCAGTACAGAAAAATAAAAATAAAACTCAAAGTTTAGAAACATAAAGTGAAAAAACACTACATGGTAGGAAAAAACTGAACTCACGTTTCCCCTTCCAGAAGCTCTGCTGTTTTGCAACTTACATCTTCATGTGCAGTTTGCACATAGTAGTCCTGCTAAAAACAGCCACATGGAAAATTTTTGTTCTCGATAACAGTGCAGGACAGGCTTGGCAGCTACTAGCTGTAATCAGAATGTTTCAAGAGCTAAGTAACAGAGATAACGACCAACAAGCATGGAAGTGCAAGGTCTTAACTACTTCTTATAAAGCAGGGTATGAACGTGTCAAGCTGGTTGGTTCTACTGTCCCTGTGTTCAGCCATGAGAATTTGCCTCTGCTGTTAGGGAGAATTTTGCTTCTATGAATAAAAGAACTGCTTAACATATAAAGGATTTTTTTTTTACCCCCTAGTGAAAGCATTATTTAAGGTGCTTACTCATATAAGCTTGAAATAGTCAAAAACTTTCAGTTCCTAAATGCCTTTTTTCCAGCAATTCAACAGGTCTGAATGGTCATCAGCAATTCATTATGGTCCCCTGGACATATCTAGTCAACAACTCAAGAGGCTGCTTTTTTTTCATAAAAGTGGAAATCCATCCTATAAGGAGCCCAGGAAAAAACAATGCTAAGTGTATGTGCGCTTGCAGCCAAAGAGAGGTGAATAAAGATCTGAGAGTTGACGAATGTCCTGCGATAAAAAGGGAGACAGAGATGTCTGACTTCAATCCAAGTTCAAATGGCAAATCCAGAGAGGAGCTCTAACTTGGTGGAAATTAGCTACCGTGTGAATGCTGGGCCGTGAAACGAGAGGACCCCTCCATCCACGGCTGGAAGGGGCTTAGTGACCCAGGCTACCCTCCCCCCTCCAGCACTGGCTGGCACTCAGGCAGCTGGGCTAAGATAGTGTCCTAAGTCCAAAAGGAGACTCTAGCCCAAGGCAGCACTGGCCCTCCTGCTGGAACTCAGAGGCAGAGGAATCAAAGGCTCTTTTATTCTCCCTCCCACCCGAACATGCTCCCTTTCTGTTGTAAAGGCAAGGCTTGCCAGAATGAATGGTTGTGCTCCAAAGAGACAGAAAGGCAGCTTAAAGAACACATGTCCCTGGGAATGTTAATAAGCTCAGGTGACCAAACATGGTGTCGGTGTTTTTGATTTGAGTCTTGACACAGAACATTCCCTGGTGATCGGGAGCCCCACAAGAGCGCCCCACGGCCAGAAACAGAAACTTATCACCTTGGAGGTTACGTCCAAGGCCAGGCCTGACCGAACGTTCTGAAGCGAATCTTCTCAGGAAGATGTCTAAACATGACAGTCTTCCTTCATCCTGGAACATCAGACACCCCTTAGATTTTGCTGTTTCTGCCAGCAATACTTTCAGTCTTTCAAGAACAGAGCCTGAAATTCACTGGTCTTCACTGGCCGCACCCCGCCCCCTTTCCTCTCCAGAAACTACTGCCTGTATTGTGAATTTGGCGATGCATCACATGCCACCTTATAATATGTCTCGTAAAAATCCACCGAAATGCTCCTGCCTTTACAGCTTGTCTTCACACATGGATTAGAAACTCTCTAAGAGGAGGGAGTGGGCCTTTCCAGCCATTGTATTCCACACAGGGCACATTACAAAACTCCAGAAATACCTGTTTATTTCTTCAGTCAACCTATCAGTTGACCTTCTACTCTGAGCCAGACTAATCGGGGTGTTGGAGACCCGACACCCCACACAGAAACTGGGGAGCCCTGGGCTTGAGGGAGTCTGCATGCTGTGAAAGGAGACATCTTCAGCAGTTCCTCGCATATTTACTAATCAATTTAAGGTGGACAATAAACGAAGATTAATTTCCCTCTCTCTCATAACAAGGCCTACAGAGACGGTGTCCATCTGGCCCTCCCCACCTCGTATAAAGAATGTCAAACCCTCACTGTTTAGAATACATATATTACCCACCCAGACCCATTTTACAGATAAGGAGACTGAGAATCAGAATGGTCAGAAGATCACTGAGCAGTGGCAAAACCAAGTTAATCCTGGGTCCTGACACCTACTCACAGGTTCCTTCCATGGTCACAATTTACCTAAACAATTTACCCTAAACCCTTCACATAGCGGTCGACCTCTTGCTTCCTAGTGAAGTATCAATAAGAAACCTAGGAGTGCTGGTATCTCACAATTTGAATGTATCACCTTTTAAATCCTCCATCTGCAAGTAATCCAGATCTTTTCTACACATATTTTGTAACTTCAGAACAGAAAATCGTAGTCCTAAAAAGTGCTGTGTGGATTTGATTCCTTTTGTATTTTTTAAGGCAGATTTATTATCATACACTGAAGTAACCCATTCAGCTGTCAACCAGATTATTCAAGGGTAACTCCTGCCACATTGTCTTTTGTCGAAAGATGATCTTACAAAAAAGAAATCAGAAACAGCAGAATTCTAAAACTATCTTCCAACACAATATACCCTCCTAATGGTCATTCTGAATTCCCAAGACAACAAGCAGATGACGTACGGATTGAACCAGTTTTACAGGAGAGTGTTATACTCTTCATGAAGCCCGGACACAAGGAAAGAATTAACCATCGTTAATAATAAACACAGTGTAATTGCTAGGTGATGATCTTTGTTATCAGAAACAATGCTCTTGCCATACTGGAAAAGGTAAAAAGAAAACATTAAGAAGGTGAATGGAATGTTTGCTAATATGAAGATTGCAAGAAAAAAGTTTCCTTGAACAGGTAATCATGCTCCTTCAGTCACTTCAGAATCTGTTGATTGCTCCGGCTGATTGCCCCCGTCCCCCACCCAAAAAGGACGGGGCACAGAGCCTGCAGACATCAGAGCATCACAGTCCTCTTTATGGTGGGGACACCCTGAGCAGAGACTTGATGCTAAGCACAAATCCTGGGTTGTCCTTGAACCTGGGAGATGCTTACTCTGCCTGCCCCGGGCGCGCCTTCCACATAGAGGGTCAGGAGCCATCCGCGGAAGAGGCTAGTTCTCTTTCCAGGCCCATTTCTGAACCAGAGGCATGTTCTGAGGTCTAGACAACCAAGTCATTAAGTGAGAGCTGAAGAGAAGAGCTCGAGTGGGTGTGGACTGAGCACCCAGAACCGCCGAGGGCTGGCCGGAGTGGCTGCACCCACTGCTCTGGGCTCCTCCCGCTGAGATGAGCCACCTGCCAGTGCCCACAGCCAGGTCACAGAGGAGCCCAAACATGGGGTCCAGGTTGAAGGCAGCCAGATGGAGTCCTGCTACAGAGATCTGGTGAAAGCCAGCTGATCCCAAGCCAATCTTTGTCTTCAGACTTAACATTTTATTTTAGTGACCATGTCATTATTGCAAATGGCTGTTCTTTAGATAACACTTCAAAAATCTGAGCACCACCTCTGAGTGCCTGCTACCCAGAGTTTACATGTGGTCTGCAACTTTAGAAACCATGATCTTAGTGACTCCACTCAGCTCCTCACAAAGTCAAAAGGCAGCTGTGTAATATATGACAGGGGACAAAACCAGCAACACAGCAGCAGCCAAACTGAAAGAGCGCAGGAAGGTTTTCATCTCTGTTTGAAGCAGACTAAACGAGTCACAGGGTTCAAAAGACCTCTGCAAGGTGCCTTTTGGCAGGTAAATCTAGGAAAAATTTAAAAGAGATGAAAAAGAAAACCCTTTGCCACTGTTCGTCTCTCTTTTATGTCACTTTCAGGCTGTGGGAGATTGAAGAAAACCTCTCTTATCAGATGAAGACACTGATATGCAGAAACTGTTGCAAGTGAGCTGGCCATGGGAACAGTAAACATGAAATGAAGCTGGAACTGGAATGCATGGGGTCTGACTTGAGATTTTAAAGCTAAGACCGAAACAATTTTTTTGTCACTTAAAAGCCCTCTAGGATATTAATCGAAATTTGGACTACCCTATAAATACCATCAACAGAAAACTGTCAAAATCTCTGGGCCAAACATTTCCCAACAGAATCAATGCTCAAACTCAGTCAAGTCTCATTTAACAATTACAGAGCCATCACATCCAAGATGTCTTTTCACAGGGAATCCATTCATGAATAACCCTTATCAAGCAACAAGTTGCTTCTTGGGTGGCCAGTAATGTTTCCTTTCACCCAGAAAATAAAGATTTTACATGAAAAGCAAACATAGCCAGTACACACACACATGCCTCTATCTTTGAAAATCAAAAGTACTTTAGCAAAAACCGTGAAAAGCAGATACACAAACCAAAAGATCAATATCAGAATGTCAAAATCTGCTGGCCAGTATGACAACTAAAATACAAGGCAAGAGTAACATTAACATGTCCTCTTCTCGGCCCCCTCAATTCTGACAGCCACCCTGCCCACTGTATTCTGGGCCATCTGAGTACTGAATTAACTACGGGTAAAGAAGTACTGAATTAACTACCAGTAAAGAAAGACTAGTGCTCAGACACACAAGAAAAATCTAGCCCCTCAACAGCAATTATTAGGTATTTTCTTCCTCCTGTTGGAAACCATTTAGAAAGCCCACTTTCTCTAATGTAGTCCCAAGGTTTCTGCCTACATTGAGCTTATTTCTCAAAACAACTAGAAAAGAAGAGCCACGCACAGCCTGGACACGCAATCATAACCCACTTTGCACAGTACACATACTTTTTCTCATGGGTGTGTCTCCTCTTCCCAAAGTCTCAGCTGCTTGAAGGCAAAGACCAAGTTTACAGTTTCTTCAACATTGAACATCTGAGCCACAGCCCATCCTCTCTTTCCATTCTCCACTGCTGTTCTCAACTCATGTTCAACTCTGAGACTTACCATCTCAAGGGGCCTTTCCACATGATCTAGCCTGACCTCCATTTGAAATGTACTAGATGAGTCATTACCGTTTTACCACCTAGTCAGGCAGACAGCTCTGGGTTCAAATTTACCCCTGGCACACTTCAGTCATGTAAACTGTTTTCCCATCTGTAACACAGGAGGGGAAAAAAAACAAAATAAAAAAACTACCACCTAAAACTGTTGTAATGATCAAACGAGATTTTTTTTTTTTTTTTTTTCATTTCTCTTGTTCTGGGGAAGACCATCTTTTTGACTGAGTTTCTTCCTGGTGGATATAACATTAAATTGCAAGTCCAAGAGGTAAAGCTTTTTTTCCTACTGTACTTTCTAATCTTATGGTGCCTAGGTCAATGCCAAGTATCTTCTGAGAGTCATAAATTAACCATGTGAAAGAATGCATTAAGCCTCTAATCACTACCTACTTCAGCAAATATAATATTCCTTAGTTCCCTCAAGAACCCAATCAATGCACCATCTCAAAACTAATGCCATACGTGAATTTACACACACACACACACACACCCTTCTCTTTAGAACTGAGAGGTGAAAAAAAAAATCCATCTATCCCAAATTTTTGGACTAAAGTTAACATCTGTACTAGAATATTCAGGCACACTGTAATAGAGTCAGGATTTGCAAACAGTCAAAATCAGGGGAGGCCTTTCTCAGGATTTGTGGCATGGAGTGCTTAAATGAGAATTACTTGTCTATAACAAAACCTGGCAGAAAGCAAAGCAGATACTCACTGGTGAGTTGTCAGGTGAAGGTAAATACTGCACTTTACTTCGTTCTATACAAGCAAACGGTGACTAACAGGATTTACTTGAACTGTAATACTGGGTGCAGACATCCCTCAACAAGAAGCAGATCCCATTAAGAAGTGCCCCTTGATAGGAAATGTAAGGAGGCATAAACTTTGATTTTTAAAACATATTTTACTAGAAAAACATCTGCTCCATATGCCAGGGCAAATGTGTCATTGCCTTCCTTTAAAAGACCCTTGAAGAGCACAGGACGCAGCTTGCATCAAAGTAAGGTTGGGTCTTAGAGGAATATAGTTCTAAGAGCTAAAACAGTTAATACCATCAGTAGCTTTCAGCAATTACACAAATACCACTTCGGCAAAAAATCTGGTGGCCTAGGAAAGGCTCGCAGTAGAGAGAAATCCTTATTCATCTCAGCTGCCCCTTCCAGCGGGGCTTGACAGCGCGGCGCGTCCCAGGCGCCCAAACAGCAGCCTCCAGGCTCCCCGCAGAGCCCTCCTCCCGCAGCAAACGGCCAAGGCTCCAGGCCAAACTCCAACGTCCCTCGATTCAAAACCGCCCAAACCTGAACCCCGCTAAGCAAACGGTAGGGCGCGTCACAACTTTTCTTTCTTTCCCTTCTGCGCGGATTTGGGATGCGTGTCTCTAATACCAATGTCCCGGGTCCACAACCAGCTTCCCAAACCCACCTCCAGGGGGAGGCGCGAAGGGGCGCGGACCCCCGGGAGGACTGAGGAGCCCCACAGCCTCCGCGGGCTCCCAATGCGGGAACCCGGCAGCCCCCCAAGGATCAGAGGCAGACGCGGCGCTAGGAGAACGCTCTCCTCCCCGCCCGGCTCGCGGGACTAATGCAAACACGCAGCCGGCGTCTAGCGGCAAATGCCGGGCCCCCGACGAGAGATGAGGCCCGAAAAGCAGGCCGTCGGGACTCGGGGGTGAGAGAGTTGCCCGGCCAAGTGCAGGTCAGGGCGTGAGTGTCCAGGCGGGCTGGGGGCCCGAGGAAGAGGACGAAGACCTGGAAGAAGCGGCCCCCAGCGGCCAGCAGCAGCGGCCGGCCGGGCCGGGAGCGGGGCGCCGGGCCGGGGTCTACTTACATAACGCTTCAGTTTTTTCTCCGGGGGCGACTTGCGGAGCCATCCTGAGCAGACCACTTCGCCGCCGCTCATGGTGCGCGTTTCTGGGGCTCCGGGTCCGATGGCGGAGGGGTGGGCGGGGGCGCTCCCGACACGGCCGACGCCTACGGGCGGTGCGGAGACCGGGAGCTGGCTCTCCAGCCTCGGACGGGGCACACGGAGCAGACGGGGCGGGCGGGCTCCGCGGACTCCCCGCCGGCGATCCGCGGATGGGAACGGCAGCGGGCAGCGCCGCCGAGACGGGCACCGCTGGGCGGAGGCCGCCGCCGGGCCGAGGGCGCCCCGGCCTCCCTTCAGTGCGCCCGCCGGGCCGCCAGGCGCGCCGGGCTCTGCAGGACTCTGCCCCGCGCGGCGCCGCAGCTTCGGCCCCCGGCGCTCCGCCCCCTCGGGACAGGACCTCCCCGCAGCGCTTTCCGAAACACGCTGCACGCGCGCACAACACACAATGCCCGCGCGGCGCCCGCTCCCGGTTTCGGTGCGCCCCGCGCGGTCCTGTCCTGCCCCCCCTCGGGGACGTTGGCTCACTTCCCCGCGACGCCCGCGAGCCAGCAGGCAGCGGGGGCGGCGGGACCCCGCTGGGCAGCGGGCGCGGGCCAGGTCCCGGACCACGGAGGGAGCCCCCGATCGGCGGCGAAGCGCGGGGCGTCGCTGGGCAGCGGGCGCTGGGGGCAGCGCAGGTCCGCCGGAGGGTGGGTCCGCTCTCGCCGCTGCCGGAGAGGGCGGGGAGCGGCGGAGGAATGAGGCGTTCGCGGCAGGGCTCCGGGAGCCGACCCGCCGTCCGTCCCCTGCGCTCCTCCCGCGCCGCCTCCCCCGCCCCGCGGCGCCCGGCAGGTTTGGGGCGGCCCGGCCCCCGCCGATCCCTCCTCCCCCGGCCTCGCGCTCGCGCTTCCTCTCCTTCCTCCTCCCCTTCCCACGACGGGCCGGCTCCGGTTTCTGCCCAGACTTTCTCAGAAACTCCGCCGGAGCGCTTCCAGCCAAAACAACCAGGGCCGGGAGGAGGGGCGGGCGGAGGGAGGGAGCGGGAGCGGGAGGGAGCGGAGTCCGAGAGGCACCCTGGGAGCTGTAGTTCGCGAGGCCGGAGCGGGGTCCCGCCGGCCGGCCGGCCGGCCGGCGCGGTAGCGGCCGAGCCCCCGCGGGCTCCGCGCAGAGGAAGCGGCCGCGGTCTCGGGAAGGCTACGCGGCGGAGCTGGGCGCGCGGAGGAGCGGGAGGCCACCGGTGTGCAGTGCACGGCATTCCATCCTGGCTCAGCCGGGTGTCAGTTCGGAGTTGCTTGGCTGCCAGAGATCTGGAGTTAAGGGTTTTGTTTTGTTTTGTTATTTGTCTGCAAAGCCAAACCGCGGAGAGGGAGACAGCGGCGCCTTCCGGAGGCCGCGAGCCACCGATCCCCGCCTGGGAGACTGAAGGGACGGGGCCCGCTGGGCCAGGGCGCGGGGGAGCGCGCCCTGGTGACCAGCTTAGAGGGGAGGGCCGAGGGGGACCCACCGGGCTGCTGTGGTCTGGCCCCCGGAGCAGCCCGAGCAGTGGGAGCGCCGAGTGGGGCTGAAGAACTTGATGGAATCCCATTCCAAGACTTCCGCCCTCGGTTGTTGCCTGCTTCTTCCAACTTGACTTTTCGTTTTTGTTTAAAAAGCTACCCTTGGGATGCTGGACTAGAACAGTGGGACACTTAATAGGTGTCCTAGTTCTAGGAGCCTGCTTCTGTGTGCGCCTACCTGGTCCTGCCTGAGTCTAACATGGAGGTGTAACAGAAATCTTTTGTACAGTAGTCGTGAAAAAGCCAAGTCTCCAATCAAATTTTAAAAGATAATATTTAAAAAATCAGATGAAAGTGCTAAACATATTAGGAGATAAATAAGCGCCGGGCATTTTCATTGTTCTACAGCACCGCTATTTCGGAGTCCCTCGGAGTTTGAAAACATTGTAGAATTGTGGTAGGAAATAGGTGACAAAGGTCCTTGCACTTTCGGAGGTCACATTCTTGTGGTGTCTTAGGATAGTAAACAAAGGGTCACCGAAAATACGGATGGTGGCCAATGTTCTGCCCAGAGGGAAATCAGCAGTGTAAGGGGAGGGAGCAGATCAGATCAATGAGCGGAAAGTTTTCCTGGAGGTGTCTAGCCAGGGAAGATCAGATAAAGGAGATTACCATAAGGAGTGGGAGAGAAAGAATTAGGGCATTTGTTCTTGTTCGTATATTTTAAAACTTTTGGGGAGCATGTTAGTGTAATTTTTCCGGCAGCTAATAAATTAAAATCATTATTTTTAAGTATGTGAACCCAGATTTTGCCAGGTCTTCCAAATGAAAATAAATCATGGATCAACAACAACAAAAATCAAGCCAATTAAAAATTGGGCAGACGCTCTGAATAGACTCCTCCAAAAAGACAGATGGTCAACCAGCACCTGAACCGATGTTCTCACTTACTCATAGAGAAAGACAAATCCAAACCAGAATGAGACACCACCTCATAGCTGTGTGTCTATTACCAAAAAGATAAGAAACCATTTGAGGGTGTGGAGAATAGGACCCCATCTACACTGTTGATGAGAATGTGAATTGGTGCTCCCACTATTAAAAAAAAAAAGGAGATTCCTCAAAAAATTAACAGTAGAAATAGCATATGATCCAGCTATTCTATTTATGGGTATTTATACAAAAAAAATTAAAAACATGAAAACACTTATTGGAAAAGAAACATTCACCCTTACAGACATTGCAGCTTACTTACAGTAGCTTAGATTTGGGAACAACCTAAATGCCCATGATAGAAGAATAAAGAAGATGTAAATATATACAATGGAATGTTACTCAGCAACTTAAAAAAAAAAGATGGAATCTTGCCATTTGTGACAACTTAGATACATGTGAAGGGTATTATGCTAAGTGAAATAAAACAAAGACAAATACCATACGACTTCACTCATTTGTGTAAGACAGAAATAAAACAAATGAACAAAATGAAACAAAAGTTGGACTCTGGGTGGAGTAGTGATTAGGTCAATCACCTCCAGAAGAGCACAGGTCAGGAACCCCTGGGTTTGAGTGGGGGATGGGGGTGGAAATCAGTGTGAACAACTAACTCTGCCTCTAAGAACAGAATGGTGATTATCAAAAGGGAAATGGAGGGAGGATGAATAAATCGGATAAAAGGGGTATATTGTATGGAGACTAGGTGGACACTAGAGTTTGGTGGCAACTGGAAAGTATATATGGATGTCAAAGTACAATACTGTTCATTACACACTATATGTGTGTGTAAAGTTATTAACCAGTTAGTTCAATGAAAATGAAGAAAATAACAAAACAGCAAATTTGTTTTCCATCCCTTCAATAGGCAGGGTCTGTGCACTGAGTTGAAAGTGTTCATGTCTAACATGGGTAAAAGGAGATTCCTCCAAAAATTAACTGTAGAAATAGCATATGATCTGGCTGTTCTATTTCTGGGTATTTGTACAAAATACATGGAAGCACTTATTGTAAAAGAAACATGCACCCTTACAGACATTGCAGCATTGTTTATAATAGCCTTAGATTTTGTGTATTCAACTGTTTGCTTGAGCGAATTTGCTACTTTCCACTTCTGTTGCAAAGTCTTCTTTAACGGAAAGGTGTATGTTCGATGTGCTTTCACTATGGGGAAGTGCCAATCATTTTTTTCTTTATTTAAATAAGAGATTCCATTATCTCACCTCTGTATAAACAGTCTTTAAGTATATTCCCCTGTCTCATGCTGAGTTGCAGATTTGTATTTCTAGGGACTAAATAAGAATTGAAGAAAGTTTAAAGATAAAGTCCATGTTCTGTTCTGTTTTGTTTTAAAGAAAAATTGCAGGCAGGAATAAAAGCAAGTTGGCAGGAAGAGAGGGAGAAATAAGCATTTTATTTATTTTATTTAGTTTTCATCCTGGTTGTTTGCTCCAGTCCCAGGACATGAACCCAGGTCCTTGGAATGTGTGTGAACCTTGACAACTGGAGGCGCCAGACTTATCTGCTAGGCCTTCAGGGCGTACCTATTTAAAAAGGAAATGTGCATTGTTTTTATGTGACCTACCATTTTAGAATATCTTCTATATCATTAAACATTAAAAGGTGTGCTGGAAATAGCTATTACACATAAGTGTCTTAAAGTGTATTCATACACTATTGCACCTAAGTATCTTAAATTGTACTCATACAACAAATGAATATCTAGAATGTGCAAATCCTGAGTACCCAGATGCAATAGGGCGGAAAAGAAAATCTGTTTCCAAGCTCTTCTGTCCTGCAGCAAAACATTTTTCACATAATTAACCCCAAAATGCCTACAGTACAGTAGATAAATACTGCAAAAGGGAAAAATAGTCTTATGTGGGTATATACCCAGAGGGTGCCCCCTCTGGGAAGAGAGTGAGCAAGTGAGGAACTACTTCCCTGAGCTACAGGCTTCAAACTGAGATGGCAGGAAGAGTAGAAGTGGCCTGGCACTGTAGTGGAGAATAATATTGCAGACAAAGAGCATCTACTAGGTGTGCAAGTCCTCAGGCTAGAATGAATTTCTAGGGACCTGAATGAAGTTAGCAGCAAGGAGTAAGAGGGACACTGAGCTGGATGCGGTTACAGAGGCAGACAACGGACAGACTGCAGATGCTTGGAGAGAGTCAGCACTTAGACTTTTCCTTAGAGCAAATGACCATGTTATCTCCTGTGACCGTCAAATCACCTCAGTTACCACTCTGGCTTTGTCATTCACCTCCAGCATCTCCCTTTACCGCTTATCTTCTGATCTGAAACCACATTTCTTTCAAGTTCTTCCTATGTAATCTCAGCAGATGTCTAGCCTAGTGACATGCCTGCTTTCATGAATCATCAGAGCCCTCCTTTCTTCATTCCACCTCTGAGCCAGTTTAAATTTTGTGATCCATATTTTTAATAACATGCTCCCAACTCACAAAACCCCAAATCTGGATGCACCCAACATTTCTTCTGTAGCCAGGCAGTCAGGTGCTTTTGGAGTAAGTCATAACACAGGATGAGTGGCCTCACTGTAAATTTATGCAACTCCTCACTCTCGTGGAGGGCCTAGCTGAAATTTCATTAACTTCATGGCTGTCTCTGCTACCTGGCACCTTGCTTCCTATAGCAGGAAAGTGCACTGCTTTAGTCTTTTGAATAACTTTTTTGTGTGTCTTCTAGCAGCTTTATTAAGGTATAATCCACATACCGTATAATTCACATTTTGAGTGCATAATTCATTGGTTTTTGGTATATTCATCAAATTCTTCAACCTCACTACTAATTTCATATTTCATCTCTCCCCAAAGAAACCCCATTCCCATTACCAGCCCCTTCTTTGCCCTCCCCCTACCTCCAGTCCCCAGCAGCCACAGACCTTTCTGTTTCCATGGATTTGCCTCCTTCAGATATTTCCTATAAATGAGTCATACAGTATGTGTCCTTGGTGACTGATTTCTTTCATTTAGCGTATTTTCTAGGTTTATCTATGTCATGGTATATACCAGTGCTTCATTCTTTTCTATTCTTAAATAATATTCCATTGTATGGGCATACCACATTCGTTTATCCATTTATCAGTTGATAAATATTTGGATCGCTTCTAATTTTGACTGCTATAAATAATACTTGCAATAACTCTTAAACCTTCTTCAGATTCTCAAATCTCCAAACCCTCTACCTTCTCCATCAGCCAAAGCTCTTTCTTATAGCTTCACCAGAAAGCCAAAGTGCTCAAATGGAAACTTCTTGAACTCTAGCCATCATGCGTGTAAACTTACATCCCATCCTTACCACTCCTCCTCTTCCTCTGTGCTCTGGCAAAGAGAGGGCAGTGCTTACCTCTTACGGAAGGGCAATCCCTCCACTTATGCTTTTGGTTTCATCCCAATGCAACTTCTCCAAAGCCTCATCCTACAAATGCTCTCTCCTCTTGCTATCTAAATAATCTGCTCAACATAATTCTTTCCATCACCTTTTGTGTATATGTATGTGTTCCAATAAAACGTCACTTACAAAAACAAGTGGTGAGCTACATTTGGTCAAAAGGCCAATGGGCAAATTTCACCTTATACCACCAAGATCTGATTGGATCTACACACACACACACACACACACACACACACACACACACGCACGCATGCATGCACACACGCACACTTTTTGAAATTTGAAGTAAACTATTACTTGATACTTTTTAAAATAGCTATGGTAGGGAGAATCTTATATGAAATCGTTGATAGAGTGCAGTTGTAGCTTATTCTTCCCTAATGTTAACTCTGTTCTTCTGAATAAACCTCCAGACAATTAAAATGGAAGTTGTTGCATTGTATTTGACAAAAAGATAGACAGTAGATTACAGTTCTCTTCAGTTTTAATTGAAATCTGAGTTGCATTATCCAGCACAGTTAACCATCTCTTCTGTTAAAACAAAATGATGTGCAACTCCTCTGCATCCTGTATTCCTTCTAGCTTCCAGCTTTTCCTTCTTCATTCACAGCCAGACTATTAAGTGTTATAGTTTCTATTTCTAGTTCCTCTTCCATCGCTCTTCAATCTGCTTCATTCTGGCTACCATCCCAATTTCTCTCTTAGACTCATCAAGGTCACCTATGACTCCCACGTCACCAAGTGAGACAAAAAATTTTTGCCTTCGTATTTCTCCATCACTCCTTTATAAAACTCTCAGTACCTTGTTCTCTGAGATCCAGCATTTTTGTACTTTGCTAGCTGCTGTCCCATCTCAGATTTCTTTACTGGCCTGCCTCTTCTCATCCTGCTTTCCCATGTGTGGTGGCATCTGTGTCTTTAATTCAGTTGCTTTCCATACAGACACTATACATTTCTGTCCTCAGCCCAGGTCTTTCTTCTTTACAGTCAACCTCTAAATCCAACTGTCTTCCTTAGAGGCCACGTGGTTCCAAAATCAACACAATCAGAATCAGGGTCTCCTCCCTATTTCTCACCCAACCTTGTCCTGTAGTTTCCTTTTCTGTCTTAGAATCATTCTTTACATCTGCCTCCCTCATCTTCCATCACCTACACACTACCGGATGCAGGGAAACTTGCCATGGAGTACTTTTCAGCTTTCTCCCTTTCTCTGTACTGTCTTTCAGAAGCTACATCTTCTATCACCTGGATTTTGGTCATATACGTAAATTATTTACATCTTCCTCTGATCAATAGATTATCCACTTTTCAGCCAGAGTACTCATTATAAAATGCACTGATGGTCACTTCAAAGGCTGTTCATTGATCATAAAAGATAAACACAAATTCACAACATGCCTCCTTACGTGTGCTCATCCTTTCTGCTCTACAGATATCCAGCCTCACCTGTGCCTCTCTCCCTCCTGCAGATTCACTCAGCCCTCCCTGCAGTTCCTAAAGCATACTCTTCTCCCCTCCTGCTGCAAAGCCTTTGTTCCTGCTGTTCTTGTACCTGGAAGGCTGTCACCCCTCCTGCGCAACTTTCATTACCCTTTACTGGGACTATTTAATTCCTGCCCACCCTCAGACATCAGGCCACCTATCTGTCCCACAGGAAAACTTTTCCTCATGCCCCCGGTTGAGTCATGTTCCCTCTTACCTTCCTATGGTCCTCTCCTTCAGGATACATTGGGGTGGGCACACCCTTGTGACTCAGGCAGCCGAGATGCTGGCGTGGGGGCCACGTAAAGTTCAAGAACCTTGATTCGAGACCTGGAACTGGGGTGAAAAGACAAAATAAACAACTCAATAAATAAAAATGTTTCGTCTTCTTCTTTCTTCTTCCTCCTCTTCTTTCCTTCCTCAAATGCTTCTTCCTTTTCTCCCTTCTTTCCTTCCTCTCTTTAATTAAAAAAAGAACATGTAACAGCAAAAGAAAACATCACCAAAACCAAAAGGAAACCTACAAACTGGGAGCAGATATTTGCGTTCGATATTTCTGACAAAGGCTTATTATCTATCAAATACAAAGAACTCATAAAACTGAACAACAGAAAAACAGGCAATCCAATCAAAAAATGGGAGGAGGAAGTGGAGAGACACTTTTATGAAAAGGATATACTGATGGCTAACAGGCACATGAAATGATGTTCCTACTCCCTAGCTATCAGGGAAATGCAAATTAGAACAACAATGAGATATCAGCTTATACCTGAAAGACTGGCTATTATCCCAAAGTCAGGAAACAACAAATGTTGGTGAGGGTATGGAGAAAAGGGAACACTTTTGCACTGCTGGTGGGAGTGCAAATTGGTACAACCCCTGTGGAGAACAGTTTTGAGATTCCTCAAAAAACTGAAGATGGAAATCCCATATGATCCCATCATTCCACTTCCTGGCGTCTACCCCGATAAAAAAGATACAAAAGCACCCATCCACAGAGATGCATGTAACCCCATGTTTACTGCAGCCCCATTCACAATAGCTAAGAACCGGAAATCACCTAAGTGCCCAACATCAGATGAATGGATCAAGAAGATGTGGTCCATATATACAATGGACGACTACACAGCCCTTAGAAGAGATGAAACCCTGTCATTTGAATCAACATGGATGGAACTAGAGGGGATGATGCTAAATGAAATAAGTCAAAAGAAGAAAGACAGATACCAGATGACCTCACTCATAGGTGGAATTGAATAGACAAAACAAAGGAATAGATGAAACATAACCAAACCCTGAAACATCTGCAACAGAACTGAGGTTCCCAAAAGGGACTGGGGCGGGAGGGGACAAACGGTGGTGGAGCCCACTGGACAAGAGGAAAGAACACTTGGTGAAGTGGTGGATGGCAAGGTGTGTTGAAATATATCTAAGAAATGGGGAAACTATACATAGGAAATTATTTTGATGTGTAGAATAATGACTACAATAAAAAATAAATTAAGAAAAAGAATGTGTATCAGAGCTGTCGTTTTCCCTTTGTGAGATTCTTTTGTTGACAATACTTCTCCCCGTCAACAGTGAACACTGGAGAGAAGGGGCCATTTTTATTTCACTTATTAAGTTTATTTGTAACCTTAATATTTAGCAAGGTACCTAGCACATAGTAAAAACAACTTGTTTGTTGAGCAAGTGGGTGAGTGGATGTAGGGAAGGGCTTTGATGAGATAGCTGATTGAATCTTTTGCTTCCTACTGACATGGTAACAGGATCTGCTGCCAGAGTCAAGTTACATATGTGATGCTACGGGCTGAATGCTTGTGTCCCCCAT
Source organism: Solenodon paradoxus (assembly GCA_004363575.1). Classification (NCBI taxonomy): domain Eukaryota; kingdom Metazoa; phylum Chordata; class Mammalia; order Eulipotyphla; family Solenodontidae; genus Solenodon; species Solenodon paradoxus. The sequence goes on from RJWH01003068.1 coordinate 155,759, forward strand.
GATATTGTATGTTGAATTTTTTTTTTAAGGAAAGATGTAGACAGGAATGAAGGTGAGCAGGCAGACAGGCAGGAAGAGAGAGAAGAGAGAAACATTTTATTATTTTGTTGTATTTTTGTTTAGTTGTTCACACTGGTTGTTCCCCCTGAACCCCCACCTAGGACTCAAACCCAGGGGTACATGGCCTGAGTCCTTCAGAGGTGATTGGCCCCACTATATGCCACCAGGATGCGCCTATATGTTGAAATTCTCACTCCCCAGATGACAGTATTAGTAGGTCGAAAGGTGATTAGTCCTAAGGCCAGAGCTTCGTGAGTGGGATCAGTGACATTAAAAAACAGGCCCCAGAAAGCTCCTTTCTTTCCTTTATCCCTTTGTCCTTGTGAGGACAAAGTGAGAAGGTACTGGGAAAACAGGAGTTTGTCTCTTTCCAGTCACCAGATCTGCCGGTGCCTCACTACTAGAACTTCCAGCCTCCTAACTGTAAGAAATACAAGTCTGTTCCTTACAAGCTACCAGCTTAAGACATTTTTGTTAGCACTCAAAGAGACCAAACAGGTAGGAATAGTCCACCTGTGCCCCAGTGACCAGATTCTAATAAATAACAAGCTGCTTTTTTTTGACGTTTTCCATTTACTATGTAGGTGTTTGATGATGTCTCTACAACCTAAATAGATGTATTACTTTTGTAACAGGAATTTTTTCATTTAAATTTAAAAAAACAAATGCCGTTTCATAGTTTCAATGCATAATTTAAGCTAAACTTTTATTTTGTCTTTAAAGGAAAGCTGCAGACAGAAATGAAGGCAAGCAGGCAGGCAGGAAGAGAGAGGAAGAAGAAGCATTTCATTTTATTTTACTGACTTGTTCATCTTGGTTGTTCCTGCTGGGCCTGCAACACAGAGCCAGGCCCTTGGAATGAGGGGGAACCTTACTCAACTGGAGCCGGTAGACCCAACCCCACCCCATACCACCTGGGCACACCTACGCCAAACTTTGAAAGCTGACATTTTCACACAGCTGCACATTTCTAAGGAAGTTCTCTTAAATAATCTTGGAATGAAAATAAGATTTCTAATGAGAAGACAGTCTTTTGACAAAGCAATAAAATATCGTTTGTTATTAGATGATTCTAAGTATAATCATTCATTAAAATGGATCAGTTATAATAGTCTTTAAATTGATCATTGGCCAGTTTATATCTGATACATTTAAACAGAGAAGGAAAACACTGCCTGAGTTATATCATTTTATCTCTAACCTAAAGGAGGTTTCATTTTATAAAATGAAAACCAAACTCACTTTATGATAGGGAGATAAGCCATTATATGTATTGAGTTATTGAAGAGAGTAATTATCTTTCACACTTCTTGAGTCACACTGTTTCCTGGAAGAGCAATAATATTCTACTAAGTACATATGCTTAGGCAAGCTAAGAAAACTTGAAACTGAAAATTATGAAATGACTGTTTCATATCAATGCCATTTATCCGGCTGAGGTTACAACTATTTGTACATAGAACCAAGAAGCAGACCCACATATTTGTCATCAAATTGACAACAAGACCCACTGTGACACAGGAGGGAGAATGACAGGCTTTTCAGCAGGTGGTGCTGAGACAATTGGATATTCATATGGAAAAATTAACAAACGAATCTTGTTTCCTATCTCAGACTATCCACAAGCACAATGCCCAATGAACTGTAGATTTAAAGATTAAAGTGAAAAAAGCCCTAGAAGGTTTCTCAATAAAAACGTAGAAAGCTATCATCTTAGCTTTGGGAAAGGCCGAGAGCACTAACCCTAAAATTTAAAAAAAAAAAATTGATAAGTAGGGCAGCATTAAAATTGAGACCATCTCAGTCATTTTCCAGAACATCAAGAATCATGTTTAAGAAAATACAGAAGCAAGAGGCGGAGTGAAAGAAAATATTGTGGTCCATGTGTTTGTCCAAGGACTTGTCACTGGACTATATGAAATGCACCTAGAACCCATCCAGATGATGGGTAAGCCAAGATTTCAACTTCCAACCAAGACTGAGTGAAAGAGATGAGATTTACCTCTCCTACCAAAATGAGTTTTTTTAAAAAGGTGAAATACAGGAGACAATTTTCATGATTTTGAACATCAGGCACTGAGTAATAACAATACCCAGAGGCAGGAAACAAGCTGGTCGCTCTACAGTTGTCCTGGCTTACTGCCTGCAGAGGCTTTCAAGGTCACAGCCCAGCGAGCTGCTGCTCTCTCTGCCGGAGGAGATGGCTGTGGGAGTTGGGGGAGGCTACTTCACTTGGAAAATGCAGGACAGAGTACCAGACGGAAGGGGAGCTACAGAGAAGGAGGAAGAGAAGATGAGAGGGAGGGAGGAAGAATCTGGAGATCCCACCCAAGTAACCAGATCAGCAGATGTAGGTGAAGAAACTACCTAGTGGTAGAAAAGAATCCCTGGAAGAATTACAGGGCACAATCACCAGAGAATCCCACAGGGTGGCAATAGTCCTGTTGTCCCAACCAACATGAGAACCATCATCACCACAGGGCCCTGTAGAGTCCTCTGAGGACTCTGGTGGTGAGGTGACAGAACGCTTCTGGGGTCCCGCCTAAGGAAACCGTAGAGCAAAGCCCCATAAAATCAAACTGCTGGTAATTTAAAGACGTTCCAAATTGGAGCTATTATTTACAGCAAACAAAAATAGGCAGTATCCCACAACCTAAGATTTTCAGTGTTTGGCATCCAGCCCGACATTACAAAGAAGCAGGTAAATATGACCCAAAGTGAAGAGAAAGCTCAATTTATGCCAGGCCCCCATGACACAGATGGTAAAATTAGTTGACAAAATAAGTTCTTGTAACTATATCCCATATGTTCAGGAAGCTAGAGGAATGATTTAGCAAGTTAAGGTGATTCTTAAAAGATGCTATGGAGATCGAAATCATATTTCTAGAGATGAAAAACGCAGTGACTGTGACCCTCTTGGAACTCAAGGAGCTAAGGCACAGGCCAGAAAAACCGTGGACCTGGGCTCAAGACCTATGGCTGGGAAAAAAATTAAATAAAAAATAAAGATGTGCCCTGGTGGCCTGGCAGATAAGGCCACAGGCAGCCCAAGGATCTGGGTTCAAGTCCTGGGGCTGGAGGGAACAATCAAGATGAACAACTCCATAATGTTTCTCCCGCCTCTCTCTTCCTGCCTGCCTACTCACTTCCATTCCTGCCTGCACCTTTCCTGAAAAAAAAAAATAATAATAATAATAATTAAAAATTAAAAAAAGAAAGGGAAATACAATGACTGGCGTAAAAACATACTGCACACTAAAGAAACAAAGCAAAGGAACAGACGAAACAAAAGCCAACCCCTGGACATGAACAACAGAACCGAGGTGACCAGTGGGGAACGGGGAGGGTGTGGGGTCCCATGCGCATGGTGGAGGACTCGGGGTAATGTGGTGGAGGGCACGGTGTGTGGTCATGTATCTGAGGAATGGGAGCCTGCACATGTGGGTTTTATTTTATCATGTGAAGTTACCTCAATAAATATTGAATTAATTAAAAAATGCACCGCATGCAATTGACAGCAGATGAGACATCGCAGAAGGAACTCTGAGTGACTTTGCACACGTAGCGATATGCAACAGAGAGAAAAAAGGCTGGAAAAAATGAGCACAGCATCCATGAAAATGAGATCATTTCTAGTGACCCAATAAGACATATAACTGGAATCTCCAAAGTGGGGGTGGCACAGAAAAGATTTAAAGAGACAGTGAGCCAGATTGTTCACAATTGTAAACCCATAAGTTCAAAACACAACATTTCCAGGAGAAGTTAGAGTTAAGTACGATATCAGTATGTTGTCCATTTTTCCTCACATCGACTGATAACCTCAACACAAGCCTAATCAACACCTTAACACCCCAGCCAACAAGCTTGATTTTTTCTTGCAAAATTAATAAATTGATTCTAAAATTCATGTGGAGATGCAAAGCACCTAGAATAGCTAGAAGAACTTTGAAAGAGGACAAAGTTAGAGAATGTCTACTGCTTGATTTCAAGATTTATTTATATAAAGCCACAGTAATAAAGGCAGTGTAGTACTGGCATCAAGAGAGACAAATGGATGAAAGGAATAGAATAGAGAATCCAGAAATAGACTCACACATATATGATCAACTGATTTGTAACAAAAGTACAGAAGCAACACAAAGGGAAAGGAATCTTCCACAATCCACATTGAAATCAGTGAATATCAAACTGAAAAAATAATCCACTTCAGTGCATACCTTCCAACTCACGCACAAATGTACAATAGATCATAGACATAAATATAAAACTTGATTAAAAAATAACCCTTGTGCCCGCTCTTTCTCCTTTTCTGCGCCATCGTGTTGGGTGGGTGAGCTGGGCCGTTGGACGCCAGGTCTTCTCACAAGATTTTTAGGGTCAAGCGATTCCTGGCCAAGAAACAAAAGCAGAATCCTCCCATTCCCCAATGGATTCGAATGAAAACCTAAAATAAAATCAGATATAACTCCAGGAGGAGACATCAGAGAACTAAGCTGGGTGTGTAAAGAATTATGGATGAGCTGGTACATGAATTCTTTAGTAAACGTTGCTAGCATCTTGCCGAATCACGTTGAAAACTGACCGTTGACTGTGGAAATGGGGATAATTTAAAGGAGAGATCATCTCTTTATTCTCTGTGTGCAATTATGGCGATTCAGTAATAAATATGTGAAACCTGGGGGAAAAAAAAACCCTTCTGGAAGAAAACATAGGAGAAAATCTACTGATTTTGAGTAGCCTTTGATCTCTTTGGACATCAGGAAAATGGTTGGTGTGTCAGGAAAAAGAATTGCTTTTGGTAGAATGGTTAATGCTGGTTAACCCTGGGTCCTGGTTACAGGAATTTCTCAAATGCAAGCTGAACATGTGTGACTGGTGCATATTTCTGTATGTAGGCTATACTTCCATTTTTAAAAACTTATTTATAGACTGTGGTGTGAATTTATTATCCTGAAAAATCACAGAGTAAGGCAAACAAAAGAAACAGTACAACTTTTTAAAAAATCGATTATGAAAACATGTAGAGAAACATCTTTGACTGTGGTGCAGATTTTGCAGTGCATTGCAGCTCTGTTTCAGAGTCAAGTTCTCTCTTTTTCTGGGAGATAAATCCTCTCACTGCTTTTCCAGGTGGTAGAAAAATTTCCTCCGAAGTTTCTCAGAACGTTGTTTATTATTTTTATAAGTGAGGGATGTGCTTATTTTAGCTTCAAAGAAATCAGCAACCTCTTCCAGACAGGAAATTACTAGGGAAATGAAATTAGATTGTTCAGACTGTGAATGCAGTTAGATTCCAGCGGGCTGGTGCTTTGGCTTGCTAACCAGTTAGCCTGTGAGTGCGTGTGCTTTTTCTCTGAGAACTTCTCCCATCCCAAGGCCACCAGGATAGATTCTTTTGTGCCCGTTCACTCTCTAATGCCTTTGTCTCTGGTGACAGCAGAGGGTATCTCTTGACATATGGAAGAACAATAAAGAAGCTGGGCCAAGTTAATCATTCCAGATTCATGCTGGAAGAATTTGAATTTGAGACGGAGACTTGTTGGCAATGGGTCTAGAGCTGGGAGGTCTTGGAGGCACCAGAAAGGCAGAGGCAATGCTAGTTTCAGCCTCTGGGGGCATCTTTCAGTTCTTACCCTTGACCCCTGAGATTACACGTCTTAAATGAAAAGTCCCCCTTTTTTTGAATGTCACCTGGGTGCTTTCTCTTCCTTCAATCCAAATGTTTCCTATCTAAGACACTCGGTGCAGACTAAGTCTAAGTAAAAATCTGAGTTATGGTGGTAGAAAGTGATGAGAGGTAGGAGAGAAGGGACCCTAAAATAAAACTGGCTGGAAAACCTAGGACCCCTTCCTGGCAACCTGGTCTGGGGACACCCCCCCTAGTTCCCCCCCCACCCTGGAACTCTGACTCTCGGGAGAGTTGTAACTCCTGGGTACAGCCAAGGGGAGGTCCTTCCTCCTGATACAGAAGAGACTCCATTTTAACAGCTCTGTCTCTTGCCCCTGTAACCCCCAAGCTACATGTTTTACTTCTGTTTAGTTGGGTTTTTAAAATAAACTTGTCGCATGGTGTTGGAAAAAACATCTCTCCTTGCATTCTTTCCGGGACGAACTCTGCACTCATTGGTGCCAGGTACTAGCATTTCCTACTGTGGGAAGGGTCACTCCATGTCTGCTTGACCATTTCAATTCCTTTGTTCTTCCCTCCCTCCTTGACTCCAGCAAAAGTCTGCTGAGTGTCTACTATCAGTCAGGCATGGGTCTCGGAGCTGACGATACTTAAGCCAGACAGCAAATCAAGCAGACAAAAATCCTCTGCCTTCTTGGGGCTTGAATTCAAGTCAGGAGAAACAGGTAATAAACAAGAACATTAGGAAGTAATTCAAGTATATTAAAAGGTGCTAAGTCCTATGAGAAAAAGACAGTATTGAACAGTATCAGTACTGAGGAGGTAGGGGAGGGCGATTTTGGTGCAGTCCACACGCTTCCCAATGTCCCGGGTTCAAGACTGGGGAGTGGGGAAACAATCAAGGTGAACGACAGCTGAGTAAAATAGAAATAAAGTGCTTCTTCCTCCTCTGTCCTCCTGCTTGCCTGCCTGCTTGCCTTTATTCCTATCTGCATCTTTCCTTAAAAAATAAAAAGTGAAAACAGGGTTGGTCTCAGTGAGACCAGGCCCTTTGCAGAGCCTCAAGGTGGTGACGGAATTGAGGGCACAGGGCAATTAGAATGAGCTGGAGGAACCGTGGCAGGAGATGAGACGAGAGGCAGCACAGAGGACAGGTCACGTGGAACTTTGTCGGCCTATCCAAGGAAACTGGTCTCCTCTGAGAATGGATCTAGGAAGGTAAGGATCTATTCAGGGACACAGTGATTATTTCTAAGGCGACTAGTACATCGAGTCAAAGGTCTGTGTTCTTGTCAGTTTTACCCACTTTTCTAAACTCTCTCTGAAGCATCAGAAACTGTCATTACTTTTAAAGTGCTTTACTCAATGATAAAGCTACACGTTTCTGGTGGGATAAGCAGAAAACACCCAAAATTAAGAATCATCCAATATCCGACCTCCAGAGATGAAACCATTTTATGTAATGTTCTATTGTTCGTACTGTGCATACCTTTCTATATTTAATTTCCCTTCCCAACAATCTACAGCAACTTGAAGGGAGATACTCATATTTTTCTCCCCTAAGTATTTCAGTCTCTAGACTGGGAGTTCTTATTTGGAGATCAATGGTTCTACCCAAGATTCTAGGAACCTTGAAAGCACTAAACGTCGTGTTTTTGTGGGGAGGAAAACATAATCCTTCCTATCAGGAACTGGGAGCTGAGACAGAGAGACAAGTTGGAGTAGGGATTGAAGAAAGCTGTCTCATACTGATGATAAAGAATAAAGCAAAAGAGAGGTGTAGAGACTCAAAGCTACCAGCCTCCCACTGACATTCTGATTCCTGGCTCCAGCCTTTCCTGAAGTTCAGCCATGTCTACCAGGCACTCCTGTTTCCAGGCATATTCAAAATATTTAAAGTCAGCACAGATGCCAGAGATAACCTACTATTTTGCCCATACCTATGCATCTCACCTGAATGTCAGTCCTGTCTATACCACCAGACTCCGTGACTTCCTCTTGCCTAAACCAACTGACTTTTTTGTGGAACCAAAAAGATTTGATTGCTATAGAACCACTGCTCCAAGTAAACAGTTGTCCCGACATTCCCCCTGTGCTGGAGAGTCAGACCTTCCTAGATTGGTCCTCAAGTCGTCTGTAGTTGGTAATGACCCTCCTGTAGAATGGAAGTCATAACTGAGAAGTCAACTGTTGACTGACCAGTTGAAGATGAGTCTACTGAGGTTACTGCCTTGCATGACTTGGACACGACCCTGCTAATGCAGCCCATGAGAAGATGAGCTCTCAGGGCAGCTAAGTCACACCACATTGACTTACCATCAGCACCTGGGCCTTTTCACATAAAGTAATCCATTAATCCCCCCATCATTGGTATTTCTGAGATGGTATCTGGAAACCCATCTCATGCCTCTTACATCTCATTCTGTTGCTTTTCCACCAGGCCTCCAAACTCTCAAGAACTTTTCCGTCTCCATCATACTAGCTATCTCTCCTGCTTGGTGTCATCCACAAATTAGAAACTTTGTTCCATTCCACCCTGACATGATTAGGCTTGTCTGGAGCCCAGTCTAAGGCCTACTCGGGCAGTGGGTGACTGCAGTCTTAACCGGGTATCAGATGTTACCTAATATCTAGAAGGCTGGGCTGTGATCAGACAGCTGAGCTGGCAAAGGATTCCTGTAAGTGACTCTGAGGTGTCAGAAATCTGTAGCCAGGGGCAGAGCTGAATTGCTAATGCAAAGAAAAAATTGGAATTGGGGAACAATTGCAGATCTCAGTTTCAGGAACCCCAGGAGGGAGGGGTGGAGAACCCAGTTAAACTGAGCGAGGGCTCAGCCCAGAACTGCCCTTGTCTATGTGAGCGGATAAACTTTGCTGTGTCTTGGGCCTCTCTGACCAGGTCATGAGAACATTCCTCTCCCTCACCTCAGCCTTCCTCCAGGTCGTTTAATAAAATTGTCAATCAGGACAGCAGCCGAGACAAAGCCACGAGGGACCTGGATATATTACTTGACCTATAAATCTGCAAAGAGAGCAGACATTGGGAAGCATTAGAGAAAAGAAGATGTAAATCTAATAGAAATGAGAATCCAAGGTGCAAGTGTGAGAAGGACCCCCCTACCCCACCCCCGGGAGTCCCTGATGGCCTGTTCCTGTCGTGGGGTCACCTGCAAGAGCCAGTTCTCTCAGCTCAGACTTCCAAAGCCTCCCAGCTTAAAAAGCGTAGTTTCCTGAGTGGGTGTCTGTGTTCACCATCAAAGCTATTCCGTCAAAATGATAGCTGAGGGTTTAGTCACATGTTTCACTACAGGTCCTCTTTTCATTTCTGAGATATTAAGTCCAGAGATTTCTTCATTGAGAAGCACTGGTATGTTTAGCTAAAAATAGTTACCTCTTCGAATTCCTGGCTATGTGATTAGTCATCTTTACATTGTTAGTTGCATGATAAAAAGTTGAAGCCGGCGATGAGCAAAGAATAAAACAAAATGAACCAAAAAACAGTTGCTATTACAATGATGAGCATCTGGGGTCCCTCAGAGGAAAGTTGACATGTTGAAAGTGAGGACAGCAGGCATTACTGCCTGTCGAAGTTTTCTTATGCTATTGTTTTGTACTTTAAGATTTTCCATGCAATTATCACACATACACACAGATGTTTAGGGATGGAATGTAAAACTCACAACCTGTTTATATTTTCTCAGGATTTCCTTTTTAAAGGTTTTCTAAGGTCATGTCTACCTAAGTACTAACGTTCATCTAACAAAGAGACTTCTTTTTTATCTGCACCTTGATACCTATATAAACATTTTCAGTAAGGCAATAGCAACTTGATACCAACAGCGTAGAAAGATTAGGAGCAATCAGTGAGCATGCTTGACCTCCCCTTCCCCTGGTGCCTGTGAGACGTGTGAACTTTGGTCCCTCCTTGAGACAGCTGTCATTGCCAAGAGCACCATGGCCCCTTGTCCATAGCGAAGGCGCAATCATGATGAGTGAAACATGGTCCCCAGATCCTAGTCTGTGCGGCAGTGGAGACGAGGGAACTTCCCAGAGCTAACATTCCCATTTCTCTCCACAGTGATAGAGGTAGTTTCCCCCTGATTCTCATAATCAATGGGCGGTGACCTAGTGTTTGGGGTATTGCAGGCTGGCCTAGAGGTCTACATTCCTCTTGGAACTCCAGTTGGAGAACAACAATTTCCTTTTCGAGACCACAATTTATTCAGTTATTCATTTCCCTTTCCTGAAATCAACACCACTGTGTGAAGAGATACTAGAGCAACTTTGTGAAATCTCTACCATCAAGAAGTTTGTGGCACAGTAGAATTAACCTCCAGATCCTCTAAGTCCCGCATGAGTCAGTAGTGCTACCATGTTGGAAATGGTCCATCTTTTCCTTGAATGATGTGTTCAAGGCATCCACTGCCTTAGTTTTGTATAGAGATTACCACTCAGCTGTGCCCCATTCCTAAAGGGTTTGCACGACCCTGGGATACTCCATGAAGTTCCTAGAAAACCCAGGAACGATTCTGCTCCTTATTTGCTAAATGAAGACTATGTGTAAGGTTCATGCTCTTCTCAGTTCTGACATCCTGGCATCCTGACATCCAGAGAAGCAGACAGCTTCTGCACGCCTGCGCACTGAGCACCCTGCGTTCCTCTTGCTTCCAATTCCCATGTCTTTCAGAGGTCCTGCTCTCTTCCCAGATGCCTGCCCTGAAACAGTCCAAGAAACACTCTCTCTGGGTTCCACTGATGACTGTTGGTTTAGCTTCTTGCCTTCTTTACCCTTCTCTCCACCTATTCTGGGAAAACCTTTTATCATTGTCTTCCTCTCTTTGAACTAATTTTTTAAATTACTCTGGAAATGGAGTCCTATAGGACACACATCCCAGAGATCTCTTTTTTCTGACTGCTCCCATGGGACTGGAGTTCAGCTCTGACAGTGTCCTGACATGAGGCAGAGAGAGGGAAGAAGAAGGGAACCCAGGAGAAAATGGCAGTTTAAGTTGGAAACTCTGGAGAAGCTTGATGTGGGCAGATTTGATGGGGCTCCATGAGCCTGAGGCAGAGCAAGAGCTGGGTGTTGGGCATGTGTATTTTCATCATACAGCTACTGTGTGAACACAACTTAAGTGTTTTGTTTCACAGTTAGAGAGCCCGGAAGTCAAAAATTATGTCAGCCAGGCTCTTCTCTCTCAGAATGTGCTAGCAAACAATCTCCCCCAGCTCCTGTGAGTCTTCCTTGTCTTGGAGATGGCTGTCTTCTCCCTGTGTTTCTTCATTTCATCTTCCCTCTGCATATCTCTGACTCCATATCCAAATTTCTCCTTTTTTGGAAGGACCTCGTGCAACTGGATGAGGGCCCATGTTGATGGCTTCATCTTAACTTGACTGCATCTGTAAAGACACCATCTCCAAATAGGTCTCATTCTGACATGCTGGGGGTTAGAAAATCAACATATCTTTCTTGGGAGACATTATTTAATCCATGTTAGGATGAAATCCACATTTCAGTTTGTAGACATAAAGATAGAGGGAACAAGAATGTTGCAAGCCAGGAGTTCTTGGGAAAATGTTAGGAGATTTTGGATTCACAAATTTGTAGCTCTGGGAGTTCACATTAAGTTTACCTAAATCCCCCAGGGAGAGAGACACATTCCTGTAAGATCTGGGCTTCAGAAAAACAGGAAGAGGCAGGGACCCACACCCTGTCTGATGGAGCTGAAAGAATCTTCACCTTGGAGGGTGAATTCACTGTCTACAGGAAGCCCATCTCAAATGCAATTTCCAAGTATTTCTAGTATTGATATGAAGCGGCTTCCAGCTGCCATCAGGAAACATTAACCTAAAATATACTTTTGCATCATGTTGTAATGACTTCGTTAAAATACAGAGTGGGGAAGTGGGGTGTGACCGATGGATTCATACTTACATAAGTGTAAGGAAATCTTGAAAAAAGGAAAGTTGGGAAAAAATCAGTCTTCTCTTTCTTTCTTTCTTTCTTTCTTTTTTTTTAAAAGAAGACAGAAGCAGGCAGGAAGGAAGAGAGAGGAGGAAGAAGCATCTTAGTTAGTTGCTCATTTCAGTTGTTGCCCCCAGTCCACTGCCCTTCAACCCAGGTTCCTGGACTGTTTGTGGACAGTGTCCCAGGCACAGGCTTACTACCTGAGCCACCAGGGCATATCAATAGTTGGTTTTTCTTTAATGCTATCTGTGACAGAGAATGGAGATTCTAGACCAGAAGTCTTGGGTAATTACTCCAGTGGAAATAGGTTTTTTCAGCCACCCAGTGTCCCTACTTCCACTGCTCTCAGTGACTCCCAGATGGGCTGCTGACCCCTCTTCATGTGGCTCAGTCCCTGTCACTTTCCACAACTCTGACTTGAAATGGAAGTTATTTCCATAGCCCTAGATTCCCCTCAAACTAGCAATGGATTATTATTTAGCTCTCTTGCAGGCTTCTCAAAAATAGAATATCAAGCTCTGACTCTGCTACAAATCTGTGTGTACCACTAATCTTCCTGATTTGTAGTGTGCTCATCTGTGGGTTTTTCACCCTAGTGATGGAGTTGTTGCCTTTACATTGTTGACTATATAGTCACACACACACACGCACATACACACATATACACATACACACGCGCGTGCGCGCGCACACACACACACACACACACACACACACCCCTATGCCTTGGCTCACAAGCCCATTTGGAAGAACCATGCATCTGCATTGACTTTCATTTTTAATTTCCATCCAAGTCATCTTTTGGGTCCTCTAGCCCTACAATGAGTTCAGGGTCTGGCCTTGCCCTGGCTGTTTCCTTCTTCCTAGTGATCATGACCCTACAAGTTTCCAGAGACCCACGGTTTGTGCCTAGATTTCAGGGCACTTAATCCGGATTCCCTCTTGCCACACTAGTCCATCTCTGGGGTCTTTGTTAATTGGTCTAGGATACTCCCCTCATCTGAGAACAGAGTGTCATCTTATATTTGCCCATCATCTTGCTTTGGAGAGTTGGTCCAGCTTAGGGGTTCAGCAAATGTTCTGTAAAGGCTTCCATAGCCAGCCTTAGGCTTTGTAGGTCATATGGTCTCTGCTGCAATTATTGAACTTGACTATTGTAGCACACAAGTAATAACAGACAATAGGTATGACTATGTGCCAATAGATCTTTACTTATAGAAATAGCCAGTAGGCACAGGCGACTGAGGCAGCTGGGGGTACAGACCCAAGGATCACGTTTTGCAACTGGGTTCACAGTTGTGTTCGCCACACAACAGGGCTGATGTGTGTGTGTATGTGTGGGGGAAACAAAAATAAATAAAATTAAAATGTTTCCCTCCTTCCCCTCCTCCCCAACCTCCTTTCTTCCTTCCTTCCTCTCTTTAAAAATAGACAGGGGAGTGTGTACCCTGGTGGCCTAGCGGTCTAGTACAGCTGGGAGCAGTCCCACATACATCCCAAGGTCCCGGGTTCAAGACCTAGGGCCGGAGGGAACAACCAGTGTAAACAACTAAATGAAAATAAAGTGCTTCTTAAAAAAAAAAAAAGACAGGGGAGCACCCATGTGGCTCAGGGGGCTGAGATGTAGATGTGTGTGTCACATACAGCCCAGGGACCTGGGCCCAGAGATCTGGGCCAAGTGAAAAATCAAAAAACGAACCACAAAATGAATAAGGTGTTTTTGCCTCCTTTTCCTTCCCACCTTCCTTAAAAACAAACGAAACAAAAACCTTCTTCCTTCTCTCCCTTCTTTTCTCTTAAAAAAAGAAGACAGAAGACATGAGTTGGCCCAAAGGTTATCATTTGCTGACTTCTTGGCCTAGTCCATAACTTGTGTCTTTATTTGCTCATTTTCCACTCTTTCTCCCATCTCCTTCACCTTCATCCTTTTCCTTATAATGCTGAGAGTAAAGCACCTGCCTTAATAACAAATCCTAAAGCAGAACACTGGTTTCCACTGGTTAGGCCAATAAAAATCAGTCAGTGTAGCACATCGGTGTTTCAGTGTCTCTGGGATTCTTAAAGGAGATTCACAGATGAGGGTCCCAGATGGTGAATATTTTAATCAGATGCCATTCAGTGGTTCTGCTCCTCCTTTCCTAGGAACTAATATAATCTGGGTAGTAGTCACTACTAGTTGCCTTTTTGACACTATTCCATCCTTACTCCTTGAATAAGAGGCCTATTTTGTTGAGCTGCGGCATGATGTACTCAGGGAAGAGATATTTCTCCCAAGGATCAGGAGTGAATTGTGGCTGGAGATCATATTCGATTACATCTGGGACCCCATTCTGGGGGACATCTCTTTGGGATTTTGAGGAAAGACCTCTCCATGATAAGAGAGAGAGAGACAACCAAGAGAAACCCTCAAGCCTCCCTCCCATCTCTCAATGAACTCTGTGCGAAAATAATATTCTTGTCATTGCTGCAGCCATCTTGGGGCCATGAGAGGAGGCAGGACCAACCCTTCAATGTTGGAGGAAGGAAAATACCTGGAATCTGCTTGATTACGGAGTGCTGCCCCATATTCTCTGAGTTGCACAGTTCAACTGTTTCAATGTCTCAGAGATTCCAAATTCTGAAACACATCTGCTCTCAAAGCTTTTGAATAGTGGATCCTGAACTGCACTGTAACTGGATGCCGCATTGGGTAATGAAATCGCATTTCTGGGGTGACTAGTGCCCCCACACTCCAGGAAAAATGGTGTCTCTTATCTTCACAAAGAAGCAGCCCCTCTGTATCCGTACTTCCACAGGTCTTCACTTCATGAAGTTCAAGTCTGTGAAGGGAGAGAAACGGCAGGTGACCACCCAGGAGACGCCAATGGTAGTTTCTCTGTGTTTTTATGAGGAAGACCCGCCACACAGGTACTAGCGGGGAGCCGCCGTCCTTTGCAAGGCTGGTGAAGTGGGAAGCATGAATCTCTCCTCTCTCCTGACTGTGTGCAAATCACACCACAATATGCCATGAGAACATATTCTCACAGTTCTCACGAAGATTCTCATTTCAACGGCCCCCCCATTTTACAATAAAAGTCACGCTATCTGCCTGCCTGATAAAATCTGCTTTCATCAGGCCTGGGTACTTTGGGTGGCCTGTCATGAACCTCCGAAAGGACACTAAATTGCATCTGGGAAAGGCAGGCTTTTTGGAAATGTGTCTGCATCAGGACTCCAGGGGATTTAAATGCAGAGGGATTTGCAAGGTTTGCATTTTTCATTCATTATAAGGCTGTGCTGCTGCCAAACTTCCCTTCCTGTTAGTCATGAGGGAGGAGGGCCCGGCTCCGCAGGCGGGTCATAAATTACTGCGCAGCTCGCGCGCTCCAGAATAATACCAAGGAGAGCATAGATCTTGGCCCCGGTTTTGTGGGCGATTTCTGAGAAATCTCAATGTATTGAAAAATCACATGTTTACAGAGAAATGAAAGACTCGGGCTGTCTTTAAATTTAGCAGGCCAAGAATGAACTTGTCCTTTATCTAAATCAGTGTGGGAAACATGGAATTAATGATGACTGTGAATGGCCTATGTATACAGCAATCCGTAGAAAAATGGCTACAATGAAATGATTCCTTAGTGTGGCTCTGTGGTTCTTAGTCTTGCTTTCTTTTTCATTTTTGGCTCCCTTTGAGAATCAAAGAAAGCTCTGACTCTTCTGAGCAGAGATTGCCAACAGATGCACATATGATTTTGTATACAATTTCAGGAGGTGTATGGGTTCTCTGAGACTCATTCAGAATCCTCAGATTGAGAATCCCTGCTCCTAAAAAGAACATCAGTGCGCTGTTGGTGGGAGAGTAAATTGGTTGCATATACTTTGGAAAACATGGTCGTTTCTCAAAAAGCTAAAAATAGAAATTTCAGATGATCTAGCAATTCCATTTCGAGGTATTTATCTGAAGAATATGAAAGCATTAATTTGAAAAGATAGAAGCACAAATTCCCAGCAGTCAGGGAAAGGAAACCTAAGTGCCATTGTCAGATGACTGGACAGAGAAGCTCTGGTTTGCATACACAAAAAAATGTTACTCAGCTATAAAAACAAAACAAACCTGAAATCTTGTCACTTGCAATACATGGATGGAACTAGATGGTGCTATGCTAAGCAAAATAAGTCAGGAGAAAGCCAGCTACCAGATGATCTCACTCACATATGGCATATAAAAATCGAAGCAGACAAAAGACAACAAAAGCAAAGTTCTGACAACAGAACTGAGGTTATAAGAAGCGAAGGGAGTGAGGGGTGGAAGCAGGGGCTAGTGGGGGTCCAGTGGACAGGAACTATTAGAGATTTGTTGTGAGCGTAGGATGATGTCCTACATTTGATAAAGACCAAACCAGCACACCTAAGACATACAGTTGTGTAAACCAAATTTAAAAAACCAGCTGACCTGGAAATAAACACTGTTTGTTGTTTGTTTTTTAAATAAAGAATCTCTGTCTTTTGTACCAGAAGCTCCTCTTTTCAGGTCATGATTATATCTAATTAGGTACGATCCTTCTTGTTGTCACCTCATACCCTATTACAGACTCAGAAATTCTAGAATTCTAGTTACTGGTTACTGTTTTCTGATGTGACCGTAGAGGAATAAATTTTTTTTTTTTTTTTTAAGGAAAGATGCAGGCAGGAATGAAGGTGAATAGGCAGACAGGCAGGAAGAGAGAGGAGGAAAAAGTGTTTTATTTTTATTTAGTTGATCACACTGGTTGTGTCTGCCCCGGGACCTGGGACTCGAGGCCTCCCTCTTTCTTCTTGCTTGTGAATTTGTCAAAGAAAAGCAGACCAGAAAATGGTTGGGGAAGGATGCGGGTATCCCCCTCCCGTCCCAGGGAACCATTCCCAGGACACGTGTCTGAGATGCTGCAGAGACCTGACACTTCTCCTCGCCCTCCAGCGTCCCCGCTGGGGGTGTGATGTGCGCATAATGCCCCGCTGCCAACAGGCACATTACTGGGGAAGAGTTGAAGACAAATGACTGAGGCTGCAGAGGGGACCCCGGGAAGAGCTGTGCAGCAGGTAGACATTGTCTTGGGTTCCCACAGCACCCCTGTCATCCTTTGGTGACAGAGTAGCACCACTCCTTTCCCAGGTGAAAGTGTCCTGCTGTGGGCAGTTGGGGTTTTGTCACTGATCTGAGAAGCTGTACAGACTTTCGTTGTCAGGTGACCGAGGCAGGGGACACGTGGGCAGAGGGGCTCACAGAGAAGGATATTGAGGCACATGTACAAGTCAGCAAGAAAGAAACCCGCCTCTCTTATCTCAGGTCTGGTGCATCTGAGAGGCGCCTATGGGCACCCACAGCTGAGAAGCACACACATCCATGTGAGACACCACCACACCATCAGGTCTCCCAGCTCTGCTCCCTCTGACTGGCTTGGTCTCCAGGAAAACCAAGAGTTTGTAGGCGGCGACAAAATCTGGACTAGTAAGCGAAGAAGCTGAAGAAAAAGAAGCAGGGAGTTTTCCATTTTGTACTTCCAAGCTAGCCCATATGTAATGAAAAGAGATACCCCAGAGTGTGCACCTTAACACAGTGGGAGGTGGGGTGAAGAGCGTTCCCAGATGGAGCTCCCTGGGTAGGGTGCACAGAATGGAGAGGAGCAAGAGGAGGAGACTGCGTGGAACACTGTGACCAGTTCCCAGCACAGAAGCCGGGGAACCAAGGACAGGCCTCTCCTTCATCTCACATCACCCCTGGAGAGTGACCAAAGTCTCCGGGAAACTGTGCCTATGGCTCCCAGAGGATTTCTTCTCCTTGTCTGCAGGGCTGGCCACTGTGTACAGAAGGCTGGAACCCTGTCCCCTGATGCGTGGTGTGGAAAGAAAGCTTAACAACCAGGAGAGGTTGGATGGTCAGAGACTCCACCACTACAATTAAATTACTTAGCAAAATTTAAATGCCCGGAGAATAACATTAAAAAAAAGCTAATATGGAGAATCTTTACTGATTGTTACCTAAATTGACATTTTGATTGAGGTTAAAAGATTAAGCTGATCTCAGTAGGAAAGGGGGTGAGGGGTGGGAGCAAGTGGTGATGGGGTCTCACGGACAGTGGTGAAAGACTCTTGGTAATTGGGCTGTGAGCGCAGTGTGTTATCATGTACTTATAAAATAGTGCAACTGCACTACCTATACTCTTTTGTAAATCAAGATGACCTCAATAAAATAATTCCAGGGGGGTGGTGGGGTGGGATTAAGCTGGTCTCTCCCAGTGCCCATCATCATTTATTTAGGAGGCGCTCCATCCATTTAGGAGGTTCTTCATCCATCTAGGAGGCACTCCATTCACCTAGAAGTCATTCCATCCATCTAGAAGGTGTTCTATCGATCTAGGAAGCTCTTTATCCATCTAGGAGGTGCTCCATCCATCTAGGAGTTTCTTCATCCTTGTAGAAGGCGCTCCATCCACCTAGGAGTTGCTCTATCCATCTAGGAGATGTTCCATCCATCTAGGAGTTGCTCTATCCATCTAGGAGATTCTCCATCCACCTAGAAGTCATTCCATCCATCTAGAAGGTGTTCCATCCATCTAGAAGATTCTCCAACCACCTAGGCCCTCCTAGGCCTCCATCCATCTAGGAGGGGTCCACAAAGCCATAAGACACTGACCTGTGTTTTTAGAGATTCCCCGAGATAAAGAGAAAGTAGTGAACAAGAATTTTTTTGACTAGATATAAAGCCTTAATATAGTGATTGACCTGCACAGCCACCAACTATATCCAAGTGGGAAATGAGCAAACAGTCTTCATCATCCAAACTCTTCCTCATCCTTCTTTTTCAGCATGGTGAACATCAGCTTAATATTCATTGACCCTCTAGAAGAGCACAGTCCTTGCCGGGTAGGATTGCATCTAAGTGGAAGAAAAGAAAACGTACAATAACCTGAATTTCATATTCAAAGCAAGGCAGGACAAGAGCCTTGGAAGCTGTAGAGAGTTTGCAGACTAGTCTTTCCTTTTTCCCAGTGAGAAATGAAGACATATTCCAGGATTATTTGTCATCTTTACATTTAAAAAACAAATTTATTGAATATCTTCAGCACTCAATACACTGTGACAAGCATCACTGAAAATGCAAGGAAGGACATACCATAGTTCCCTTTCTGATGAGGGCCCTAGTAGGAGGGTTATGACAATTATTAAAACAATTATTAAACACAAAGAAATGCACCGCATAACTCATTTGATTACTACAATGCTAATGCTTCCAAGGCTTCACTGGGGAGAAATATGCTCCTGCTGGGAATGATTGGGTAATAGATCCTAAAGAAAGTAACATTCGAAATGGGACTTGAGAAGTGAGTAACATTTAATTAGGAAGAGGATGAGAGAGGGTGGGGTGAAACAGCTTGAGCAAAGGCCCAAGGACAGGAGGGTCTGGGGTCTGAGTGAGAAAATGCTAGCTGGGCACCAAGGGGACTGCAGTACATGGGTGTGCAGATGACAGCCTCCAGAGCAATGCTCTGCAAAAATTTCTTCTCACGCCCCCTACGTAGCTACCCACTTTAGCAGGTGCCTTAAGAGCTAGTGGTTGGGAAGACCATAGCTGAGGTGGTTTTCCATGGCCTCATCTACTTTCCTCTTCACACAGTTCAAATCTCCCCTTCCTTCCATATCTAACTCTGGTAGAAAGAAAGCTTGGCCTTCTACCCTAGAAAGGAGTCCTTGTCTTTCTCCATTCTGTTTTGGAAAATATAGCATTGCATCTTTAAATACATAGGTAATTTTTTCTTAATAATAAGCAAAAGATAATTTTATATAGCTTTTGCTTTGAAATTAAGTAACAAATTTGACAGTCCAGTCTCTTCAGTGTGTAATGGCTAGAGGTGACGCGTCCTCATGCGAAGTAAGACAGGATTTACCAGCTATTCAACAAGCAAGCAGCATGTCTGAACAAAGAATATTTGACTACTTTACATAAAAAAATTAAAAGTTTCATGACATATATTATTTAGTGAGATATTTTGGGGAAATTACATAATTCATTCCTCTGGAATTTCAAGAAGTCCCATGACCGACTGAACTCCATTGGGTCTTCTTGGCATGATTTCATTCCTAGGTGAAATATTATTCATGGAAAGATTAAATCTCTTGATTTAGAAGAGACCACAGCAGCCAAAAGTTTCACCAAGTTGAAACCTGGTCATTTTAGATGTGATTTTGTCAAACTTTGGAGGACTCTGTGTCCCCATCTTCCTTCTAACAGCACGGGGAAATGTGAGTGAAAAGTGGTAGAACTGGGAAGGAATACATCTAGAAAAACTTCCCAGCTCATAAAATTCCCTACATAGCATTAGAAATTCATGGACCGCTTTAAAACACAGGCATCTCTTTGAAGAACTGAGCTCATCTGTCTCCCAAATGCTGCAAATTACTCAATTACATTTAAGTCTCTTTTCACAACTTGAGCCCAGGTATATGGAAGCATTGGAATTATGGGTAAGAGGTTAACATGAGAGGATAAGGGTTGATTTTTAATCAAGGGATGTTTGCCTCCCTACTATTACTAGACGGACTACCTCTTGAATAGAGGAGAGGAAATGAGTACAATTACTTGGTCTTTATGATATCAAGTAGGATATCACAGCAGAATTCTGGAACATTCCAGGAGCCGGAGGAAAACTCTGATAGAGGGCCTAATGATGGCTCTGGGTGGGAGGAGAGGGAGGTTGGGAGATGGGAAGGTTGTGAACACATCACCTACTTCATAGCGTTGCCCAAGGATGTAATAGAGGGACTCACTCTTTCACATTGAGAAAACTCTCAAACTACTTTCTCCCATTCAGTGTCTGAATGACCTAAAATAAATAGTGTAGCTGCTTTAAGTTGACCCACTTGGTGTGGTCAGTGAAAGAGAGCTGGTGAGAATATGGTTACTTTGGAATCAAACAAGTTCTGGTGCTCATTCTACTGGTGTCACTAATGTGCTGTGTGATGTGGGAAATTTCACTCCACCCTCCTTTCCCCATGTGTAACAGAAGAGGCACTAAGCCTGCCTTATTGTACATTACAAATAAAAGAATGCATGTTTAAAAAGTTCAACAGGATAATTTCAGTAAAAACTATCTTCTCTTTCCTATATACACCCCTATGTTTGTGACAGCAAGTTTTATAACAGCCAGGAGATGCCCACACACATAAGTCTAGGGAAAGAAGATGTGGTACATCTATACAGTGGAATACTACACAGCTGTATAAGTGATGAAATCCTGACATTTGTGACAACATGGATGGAACCAGAGGGATTATGTCAAGCGAAATAAGTCAGAAGGGGAAAGACAAATACCAGCGATCACCCTCAGATGTGGGAGCTAAAGAAACAAAGCAAACACACAGACAAAACAAAAACTAACCCTTGGGTATCGACAACAGAATTAAGGCTGTCAGGGAAGAAGCGGTGGGGGTGGAAGCCGAGTGCAGTGCCTGCCAGTGGACAGTGGTGAGCTGTCAGAAATTTGGTGGTGGGCATGGTGTGATACCATATATTTGATAACGAGCGAGCCTGCGCATCTAGACTTAAAATATTTTATAAATCAAAGTTACCGCATTAAAAGAAGAAAAAAGCAAACAAACAAAAAGAGCCCCCAAATAACTCTTGCCTAGAATGCTTCCTTCCATGTTTGAATTCGATGGGGAAGTGCAGGCAGAGTACTGGGGTTTGCTGGGCAGGGGCTTGCAGGTCTCCTCTGAAGCAGCCTGACCCTCCAAGCCCCTGACGCTGACTCACTCTCCCAGGGGATCTGGGCGCAGAAGGAGAAATGGACCTTGGTTCACTGCCAACTAGAGCAAAATCTTTGCAGAGCTTCCCAAGCTCAAGGCGTTTCCCTGGAGCTGGACCAGCCATGAATGGAAGAGGCCTGGCTGCGCGCAGCTTGGCTTGCTCCAGAGTTTCCAGCGAACCCTGCCAGGTCCTGTCAGACATGCGCAATTGCTCCTTTTTTCCTCAAAGCTGTTTATGTTAATTAATCAAGATGTCTTGGAGCAGCAGTTCTTCCTGTAGAGGATATTTCCCACAAACATTCCAGCCTGGAACACATCTCCCCAGCTAAAAATATTTTCTGTGTTCTAACTCCTAAGGCTTTACGAATTACCATCCAAGTTGGAAGCCGTGATGAATTGTACATGTTCCTTAATTAAATGTCACTTGAGGTGAAAGCAAATCAATAGTTATCCCAGCAACCCTCTAGCACAGGAGAGAATTAACCCCCGCTTCTCTCATTTGCATAGTTCAAAGCACTTTCAGAAACGAGAGGCCTGAAGAGAAAAAATAGCCAGGGAGTTACTGTAGGTTGAAGTGTGGCTTGTTTTTGTGCTTATTTCTCTGTGATGGTTCAAAAGGGTTTCTCTCAGGATTGTTTTAGTAGATGTGTCAGGTTCTTTATTTTATGGTAAATGTCTCTGCAAAATGTAGTTTATCCCATCATGTGAACCTGTTAACAGCACACCTAATCTTAGGCCAGCTCCCCCACAAAAAGGAAGCTCAATAATTGGGACATCATGCAAATAAGTGGAATTTCTGGTGAAGGGACAATGAGGTCAACTTTTTTTTTTTTTTCTTATTGTTTGGAGGACCCTTTGGAAGGAGAGAGGAACTTATTCTGCTCTTGATTGTCCTTTTAATTATTTTTCTTTTTTTCCCATGTGTCTGGTACAAAGAGATGGATCTGAGGTGTCAGTTGGAAGGGGACTGCCACATTGAGATTTATAAGAAAAATAAATACTTGATCATTCAGATGACCAAAAATATATTTCTCAGATGTATTTGGCCTGCTTCCATGGTTCCTGGCTCACAGTTCCCCAAACCCTAATATCTTCATTTTTTTTTTTTTTTAAAGTAAAGGTGCAGGCAGGAGTGAAGGTGAGTAGGCAGGAAGAGAGAGGAAGAAGAATTTTATTTAATTTTTATTCAGTTGCTCATAATGGTTGTTCCCTTCCACCCCGCATCTAGGACCTCACCTTGAACCCCGGCGCATGTGACCTGTACTCCTTCAGAGGAAATTGACTTGACAATACTCTACCAGGGTGCACCTAAGAATTTTTTAAGTACTGAAAGATTTAAAGACATCTTTTGTTATGTGAATAAGGTGATTTTGGATTCCCTTAGGATGGCGGCCAGTTACCAGGAGAGTCAATCTGGTGATTAGAAAGTTGGAATTTTCAACCTTACCATAGGGGACACGGCCTAGAGGTAGAATCAATAATATAATCAATCATGCCTTTGCAATGAAGCTTCTATTTTAAAAAAATGATGGGGCGCAGAGAGCCCCTCGGTGGGTAAGGGTGTGAAGATTTGGGGGGAAGGGGTGCACCTGGATGGGGCAGAGGAGTTCTTGCCCTGGGCGTCTCTTCTGTCTCAGTGTTCCCATCCGTCCTTGATGACATCCTTTTATGATAAACGAGTACTCCAGTAAGTGAGTTCCTCTGAGTTCTGTGAGCTGCACTAGCAAATCAACTGAACCTGAGGAAGGGGTGGTGGGAAGCTTGCTTTATAGTGAGTGTGTCTGAAACACGGGTGATGATGTGGGCATGTGACAGGCATCTGAAGTGGGAGGTGGTCTTGTGGGACTGAAACTTTACCCAGTGGAGTCTGATGTTGTCTCTGGCAGGGAGAGTGAGAAGTGGATTGAATATGAGGACACCCAGCAGGTATCCAAGAACTGCCTGAGGGATGTGTAGAGGAGACAGGCCCCTCCACCTCACACACACACACACACACACACACACACACACACACACACACACACACACACACACACACACACAGATTGGAATTGCTCTCAGAACACCCTTAGAGCCCCTTGGAGTTGTGAAAGTTCTCGAAGTTGCCGAGTAGGGCTCTGGGAAAAGGAGGCACTGATAAACCGTCCTTGTCCTGGTGTAGAAGTGCTCTTTCCTGCTTCTGGAGACACAGAGCCCTGGGGACAAGGTCTGAATGTGGGTCAGTGTCTCGAAATGTGGTCCCTGGACAAGCTATATCAACATCACCAGAGAATGTGTAAGAAATGCAGTTTCTCAGTCTGCTTCCCATATCTGCTATCTAAACCTCTGTGGCTAAAGTCCGAAACTCTAAGCTTTAACAAGCCCTCAGAGAATGCTAAAGCACACTGAAGCTGGAGAACCACTGGCCGACTGCGGCCTGCTGTGGGGCTAGGCCTCAGTCAGAGGGGCTGTGCCTACTCAGCTCAACAGAGGAGATTTTGGGGTGAACACCTCCGTGGTTACAAGGCCCATGCCCACAGGATGATCGTTTGCCCTTTTGGAATCCACACCAGCAGGATCTGGCTGAGAAACCAGGATTTTGACTGAATTTGCTTCCTGAAGACACAATTTAGACACTAGCTCTGTCTTCGAACTACAATTTCTGTCCTAGCAGCCAGGCACTCTGAGTCCTGTTATTGGTTTAACCACTGTTTGAAGATTTTGTATCAGTCATTCCCCATGCATCAGAGGGCGTGCTCCAGTCAGATCTGCAAATCCAACGGTTGGGTTGACCTTATGGCTAAGGTTATTTTCTCTTTCTCCTGGGTGTCCAATGCCCTCATGTTATCACTTGTATACTGACTGCTTGCTCGCTCGCTCGCTCTCTCTCTCCTCTCTCCTCTCTCTCTCTCTCTCTCTCTCTTCTCTCTCTCTCCTCTCTCTCTCCCCTCTCTCTCTCCTCTCTCTCTCTCTCTCTCTCTCTCTCTCTCTCTCTCTCTCTCTCCTCTCTCTCCTCTCTTTCTCTCCTCTCTCTCTCTCTCTCTCTCTCTCTCTCTCTCTCTCTCCTCTCTCTCTCTCT